>CAJVPV010000351.1:0-23209 GCA_910591835.1 Acaulospora morrowiae
CTCATATCTTAAAATTAACCATGTAATAATAATAATTACGTATTAATAAAGATAATGAGACATGTCTCACCTTAACATTAAAAAAAAAAATAACTAAAATTGTATAAATTGGCATTACAGTCAATAATAGTTGTAAAAATTACAAAAGTAGTATCTGAATCTTAAAATTAATCCAAACCTGAATACCAATTCAAATCTATGCCTAAAGCTGAATATATAATTTTAGATTTCAAAAATATGCCAAATATATTAAAGAGCCAAAGAATTTAATTCTAAAAAAAGGTAAAGGTGTTAAAAAGAGTAAAGTAATAAAATAAACAAATCTTTAGAAACTGTTTCTAAAAATAAAAAAAAAAGAAGACAAGAGCCAAAGTGAAGGTTCTGATAAAACCTATTTTTAAAGAATTTTAACTAAAGGTAAATAAAGTTTTTTCAAGTAATGTAAATAAAAAAATATTAAATAAGTTAATATTAGAATTATTAAAATTAATGGCTCCATATTTTAATCTATAGTATTATAAAAGCAGCCAAATAATTAATTAGGTGATTTATATCATTATTTAGGAGGAGGATATCAAAAGACACAAACAGAAAAACTAGATGTAAACAATTATTACTTATATGTAATTAATCAATTAAATAAGATAAAATTAATTAATATTTATATTATATTACTTTACTGAATAATAAAGAAAAGAGCATGAAGAATCAAAAGTGTACAGTCACTTATTAACAAAAAGTTCAAGAGTATTATAAAATATCAGAAGAAATTAATTAATATGGTTAAAAAATCAAGAGTCTATTTGATTGAAAAAAGTGAAACTGATTTAAAAATTATAATAAGAAAAGAATAAATATATATGACTATAGTTGACATTCTAATAAGATATTTTTTAATAAATAATTTTATGTCAAATAATTAATTTATTACTAATTATTTTATAGTTAAAAGATTTATTAAAAAATTTAGGTAAATATTCAAAGTTGATTTAATCATTTCAATCGACTTATAAGTAAAACTATAGTTAATCTTATTGTTACAATATAATTTTATCAGAAAACTTGTTGAGTTGGACTTATAAATTGGTGAATGAAGAGTAAGAAATAGAACAAAGTAAAAAAGATAAACATTTAACAAAAAAATATAAAAGATAAAGGATTTCCAATTATAAGAAATCACTTATATATTTAAAGAAAGAGAAGTATTAAACTGAAAAAAGTATATGAATAGGCAAAATTTGAAAAGCAATATTAAAAGAAAAAATTAAAAAAAAATCATGAAAAAAAAGTATTTTAAAACAAAGAAAATTTGATATTATAAAATCTTTGAGAGTTACAAAAATTATGGCAAAATTAATAAAAAAACAAACAAATATAAGCAAAAGGATTTAAATAAAAAAACAAAGAAAAAATTTAGTGAATAATAAACAAATAATTAGTAAATAATAAGCAAACAATTACCAAATAATTAATTAGTAAATAATTAACAAAAGATAAGTGAATAATTAATAAATAATTAACAAATAATTATTTTAAATTATATACTGTATTTTTTATATTTTTAATAAATTTATCAAGTATTAAATTTTGCTGAACATTATTATAAATATAATTTTTTTATTGAAAATATTAATTTGATTTTACCAAAGTATATAATGTTAAATAATTTTGTCAACTTTATAATTAAATAATAAAAATTTATTTTGAATACTATAATTTTTATTACAGAATATTGTAACTTTATTGTTAAATGATTTTATTGACAAGTGATTTTATTGTTAAATGATTTTATTGCCAAATGATTTTATTGTTGAATAATTATTTTTTGCTAAATATTATATATATATTTTTGCCAAATTATTATATATTTTTTAAGTGCTGAATGGCATAAATTGAACCAAATAACAAAACTTTAATATAAATTTCTATTAACAAATTTAAATTTAATTGGTTGTAATTTAATAGCCAAATAACCTAATTTGGACTAATGATAAATAGGTCTGTATTTAGATGAAACTTATATAGAAGAAAAAAACTCTACTACCAATTTAAATTTACTCAACTGCCTACTAGATAAGATTATAAGAAATATTATTATAAAAATGAGTTTCAATATTCCAGTTACTATTATTACCAGTTCTTAAAATGTATTACTAGCATAACATGATATTACTATTTTTATTACTTGTGGATCTGATATTCTTGTTTAAATTCTGATTTAATTTTATAGATTCTTACTAGATGCACTTGACTTAATAATTTTTATCTAGTTTTTTTATTATTTATAACTAATATCTTACCCTTTAATCATATAATTAAGTTCTGTAAAACATTACTTTAGAATTAATATATAAGTTTCAGATTAAAATAGATTAGTTTAAAATTAATATTTTTTTTAGTTATATTATAAAGTCTGTTATGTTAAAGGGTTTGTAGACTTATTATAAAAGTTGAATCAGAAATCTTTTCTTATACAACCTTTCTTGCTTCAACTTGTTTTCAGCTTGTAATTATCAGAAAAATCTGAGGTCTTATCTTTATATAGCCTAACTAAGTTTGATATTAATTTTTGTTTAATTGAGTATAACATGTATTGAAAGCCAATTAAACAATCATAAAAGTAACAAACTTTTTGTAACCAGATGAATTTGAATTCTAAATTTTCTTTTAATAATCTATAGAGTATTACCATTATATTATAGATTCATAAGTCTTAAATAAATAAGTTTTTAAAAAAGCATTATTTAAATATTTATATTTATATATAGTATTATAATTGCCCAATAACTTATTGTATATATAAAAGTTTTACTTTACTTAATATTTATATTCTTATATTTGATAGTTTTAAGTTTATCAGTTCTTTTGAAATATTTATTAAGAAATTAAAAGTTATATTTTATTTGATTACAAAAATTCTTGGATTTAATAGTAGTAATTAATTAAAGAATATGAATACAAAATATTTACTAGAAAGTATATATTAATATTAAAGTATTTTTTGTTATATTGTTGTATAAGATAAAGATATAATGTGATAAAATACTTATATAAATAATCAACAGTAACCAACTATTATTTTTTTAGAAATCAAATTATTAGATTAAAATAGTTTAAAACAAGTAATAGGATTATTATTTTTTTAAATGGATTTTTTTCAAAAAATTTGATTTACTTGTTAAGTACATATCATATTGATCGGTGATAAAATAGATAGATTAGCATTTAGTTATAGTTTAATATTATAAAGGATGTTTGATATAATAACAATTTGAGTACTTATATCAACAAAGATTTGCATCTAATGCCATTCTACTATATTAAAAAATTTTTTTAAAAAAAGTATTCAAATTTGAAGGAATTTAATTATATAAATCAACAAGAGTAATTATTTATCAAGTATTAAGTGCAACATTCTAAATATTATTATAAATAAATTTTTTAAAAATTTTAATTTTACCAAGTTATATAATGTCAAATACTGTAATTGTGATTAAATTAGCATGATTAATGGTTATCTGTTAAATTTTAATACGATGATATAAATTTTATAAATATTTAAATGGTGTAAATTGAATCATACAGTAAAACCTCATCATATATTTTTATTAATAGATTTGTTAAATTGGTTATAATTTGACATATGATTTAGACTAGTGAACGAAAAATTAGAAAAGTGCTGTCTATAACTATTATTATCACCATGTTAATATTTTAACAGGATCATTTATTAAAGATTACGAGAAAAGCGAAATTTTAATTAAATAGATGTCTTCTAAATAGAATTGACAAGGGTTTTGGATTTATGACAAAAATAAAGACTTCATTATTAGAGGGTATTTGAATATTTGAAATATTCGTTTTTTTTCAATTATCATATGAACCATTTATGTTAGCGGTACGTAATTTTTGTTTAACTTTTTCGTTTAGTGTCATGTGATTTCATGTAAAGCACTCATTCATTAGGATGAAAAGAATACTATGTATTCAACATTAGCTGATAGTAAGATGATTTATAATACGAAGGGAATTCAGTATTTTGCAAGCATCACTTGCGTATTATGCTTAAGCTTCTGGCATAGTATTCTTGTGAGGAGAGCAAGTACGTATTGTGTTAAAAGGAATCACATGATATGTGCATACGCATGTATTATCGAATTTTCCGAGGTATAATACTTTCTTTCTAACAAACATTTATCTAATGGAAATCGTATTATAACCTTTTAATTTGACACATGATGCAAAAATTAGGTGTATTCTTATGTTAGATAGTTGTGCAAAAGTTAAGGTACCCTTTTCGCACATTACTGATTTACAAACATCTTTTGTTACAATATACACGGAAAGCGCGTTAATCTTGCGTAGTTGGTGGAGGACAAAGGTTAACTTCTTTAAACGGAAACCGCTCTTTTGTTATTTCTAAAACTTCCGCTACACGTTAACATCATAGTTAAAACTTTAATAAAACAATTGAGACCAGACAAAAGCGAAAAAGCGAAAAATTTCTATATATTCGCAGATGTTGGGACCAAGGAATTTTCAAAATATTTCTCAAAGAATAAAAAAAAATCCAGCGATATTCTCAAGCCTCTATTATAAACCAAAAAAAAGCCAATTCCATAATACTTATCTCGCCTCGAAAAAAATATGTCGTTTAAATCCATTGTCTCGAAAATCAAAAGGCAACCGTCTATCAAAAAATCCAAAATTGTCTTAGTCGGCGAATCCAATTTGGTCGACTCAGAAACTTGGACAAATCATGTTTCTATCAGAAACATGACCAAAGAGAAAAAACATAAAAATAAGGTTAAAACCGCCGCAAAGAAATTACTAGCGAAAATTCTCCCATCCAAAAAAACCACACAAAAATGTACTGAGATGAAGACGTTCGATCAAGCGGAAGAAGAATATGCATCCTCCGAATATTCACAGACGATTTACGAAAACTCCGACTACGAAGAAACCGAATCCATCACATCATCCGTGACGATCTACGAATCGTCCGATCTTGAATTTCAGGTCCAACCTCTCAACCTAACGAAAAGGGACTCGACGAATTTGAAAGCAGACTCACCATGTAAACTCAACAAACCTCGCACAGAAACCAAAAATTCAAGTAGCGTTCCCGGCAGCTTACCATACTGGGTTCAATCCAACCTCACGAGACTCCAATCATATGATTTAAGACCTAAGAACACAAAATTCAACCCCCTCGTATTTCCGTCGCTGAAGTTATTAAAATTTAAAGTATTTATCGACTTTGAAAATTCAACCGAGGTCATTATCCCCGAAGGGATTTCTTTTGACTCTTTTAAGAGATATGTAGCAGAAACATGCGGACACGAGTTTGGAAACAAATGTCGAATATTTTATCACCTACCGGCTTTTTCTCCAAGGTGTGATAACGAGTCCATTCCGGCAAATTATTCCAAGGATACCATAATATATGATCACGAGACCCTCGAAAATTCTATTAGAATTGATTCAGAGATTGAATGGGACATTCTCTCATGCGCATTTAGAGACGAAGAAATCCATATGACGATACATTATTATGATTTTATATGATTTAACCTCATGATTTAAGATTTTATGCACCATTAATAAGCATGTATTTTTAAGTTCGAACTCGATTATAGACAACTTTGCTGTTTCATCATGTAGATACATATGTACATAATTTTCGTATAAAACTCACTGAAATAGAATTATAGAAAAAAAAAAAAAAATTCAATCCATCAGATGTAATTTCGACATAAAACCGTTTTGCGATAACAGGATGTACTTTGTTTTTCCTGATAGCTAGTTAAACGGTTGTTTTTTTTTAATGTAAAAGATATGATTTATTAATTTTGTTCTTCCATTGAAGCAGACTCTTTTGAGTGTCATCAATGGACAATAAATAAAATCATGCTGGCTTGCATGATGTTATGAACGATGAACGATGAATGGTGATATACTGTATATACTGTACACATGTGCAGTATAATGAAATTTTAAAAATGGATTAAGAAAATAATTAAAGAAATAAAAGAGAATATTTATGTGCCTGTTACAATAATGCTCTTGATACGCATAAGTGGAATTAAATTGAGAAATGATCTATCGAGGCTATATACTGTAAATGCTAAATTGTGTAGATGTTATTAACAAGTATATATGATTATGTTTTGATGCCGCGAGTTAAGTGCTGAGCCTTGAATGTCGAGAATCGAGCGACAAATATAAGAAGGATTACATAACAATGTCAATATAAGAAAGAGGTATTTAATGTACAATCTAGATATAGAAGCGGGTGTGGTCGATATAATGTGTACAAGGGAGGTGTGTAAGAATATTAATATATACATATCCTCAATCTCATAAATTCAAGGCGAAACAGATTTAAAATTCATTGTGAGAAAATGGCGTTTGTAAAAGAAAAAAAAATGATGATGATGATTATGATGATTTTGATGATGCCACTAACTACATCATCAAACTCTATCTTTACTTCCGTTTCCATAGGCATCGTACAACGTCGCATCGTCGTCGCTTATCTCATCCTTTTTCTCATTGCCCATCCCATCGTCTATCTTAACTTCCACAAAACCTTTAAATCCTACAATCTTCTCATTAACACTCGAATGTGATTCTGTCCGAACGAAGGTAACATCTTTTGTCCCGCTCTTTTGCGCAAATTTAATCAATTTGACCTTTCGTACATTACGAACTTTTGGCAAACACTTTTCCTTTTTCACTTTGTAGGCGATAAAGGTGGACATCATAAAGGCGAGTGAATTCAGAAAACCGAAGGTGATTGAGGCGATATAGGTGGCGTACGCGGTCAAAGGTTCTTGTGGGAGTTGGGGGACTGTGGTGGATCTTTGGTTAAGATAAGAGGTATAGTTTGATGGAGCATTGTTGAAGATATCGTAGAGGTTTGTGAAAGCTAGAAGAAGTACGACAAAATAAAATAATGATAGCAAGAAAAGGGTTAGTATAAAAATATAGGTCTCTTCGGGAAAATGTCATTGCGTTTTGACTCACATTCAGAAATCCATAATATCAACAGTGATCTAATGGTTAAACGGTGCGAAAAATTAGCATCAAGTAAAATCGATATACGAAGAATAATGCAAGGTACGTACAATTCAAACAAAAAGTAAGGACCATTTTTCTCTGTCCATGCGCCTTGAAACTTTGCAAGATAGAAAGCTTTTAAAAAAAAAAGAAGGGTTAAGAAGTGAGAAATGAGATGATGTAAGAAGTGAGAAATGAGATGATGTAAGAAGTGAGAAATGAGATGATGTAAGAAGTGAGAAACGAGATTAAGTCACATGTAAGTCAACCCAACCAGGCTTCTGTTTGGAAAAGTGAAACTTACAAACGCTGAAAATACTGATGGAGAATACCAGGTACACATATCTTTTTGCCCATCGACTTCCTCTATATATTTGAATAGTTTTATAGGTCAGTATTAAGATTCCTGGTTAGGATCGCTCAAGAAGGAAAAGCTTACGAATCAAAAATCAAGAACGGATTCGGAGCCGGAGGATTTTCATATTCATCCATTTTACCGATGTAATTCAAGCAGGCACCAAACTCGGTCATTTCTAAGATAAACACTAAAAACGTGAATGTGAACTGCATCCACTTTAGCACTTGGAAATAAAGGGGTTTTTCTTTGTATGCCATTATTCAATTATTCACGGCCAAAGTGAAGCAAAGACAAGAGAGATTTAAGAAGAGGAAGAAGGTTCAGGAGGAAGGAAAAACAACTAGATGATCGATCTCAATAAATAAGTCTTGCTTGTAATTAATGAATTATGCTTCAGGTCACACGTTCACCAGTTGTTGTCAGAAAAACAGGGGAGGATAGTCGTAAAAAGAAGGATTAAATAGGGGAGTTTATTGACGTGTATGAGGTAGATAAATAAGGAGATCGTATAAAAGAACGAAAAGAAGGAAAGTTGTAAGAGCAAAATTGTAACTAAAAAAGCGTCAGAATTTACCAAAAACAAAATTATTTTGAATTTGGTATTTAGTTTGAGTTCTCCCAAGAAATCAGTATTTATAACCTTTTTTCTTTGCGTAATGCCAATTAATTTGTGTAATTATTGCGTGTACACACTGAACTTCATTTTGTACCATTTTTTTTTTTTATCGCTGTTTGTGTTCTTGATACTATTTGGCAACTTTAATTTTGATTACCTAGTAATCTTGCGATTAAAATAATATTATTACATGCGTGTATTGACAAGATGACTGATGAAGTTTCTAGTTTTCCAATTTAGTTAATCAGACAAATTGTGATTACGATGCGATGCCGAGTCGATTCGTGCAACGTTGGTACATCAATGAAAACATGGTAAATATATCTAACCTTTGCGTACTGTGATCAATACTATGAGAATATTGAGGTAAGAATCAAGAAACTTCTTGCAACGCTTTAGAGCAAAGTTCGTTTTAACATTTAGATACAGTGGCCTGCGCCAATCACGTTGACTTTTTTATGTAAGGGGTACTGGATGAGTTCATTTTGCTTTCCTTTACGATTCGGTAATATTTGTGGTTGAAGTGTACTGTGTGTATCTACATTGCACCAATTACCCCCCAAACATCCAGGGATGAAGATAACGAAAATGATCTTATTTGACGAGAAAAATTCTAAATCTGGAAAATTTTTGTTTGTCTACCCCATTTGGAAAATAATGATTTGTATCACGAAATAAATTATTAATACATACGTTAAATATTGTCCTAATGCGAAGCCATTTTTCCCTCCATCTTAAAGTTACGGATTTGCGTATAAGACACCGAATGTAGAATTTTAGAATGTGTGGCATGACCAAATACATAAGAGAACGTGTGTCGTAGATGAGGATAGACAATCTGAAATGAAAAATGGTTATCACGTCTTCAGACCGAAATAAAAATTTCGCGTGATGCGATGATCAGGTCAAGGACAATGTTCAGTGGAACCGCTGAATAAGGGGCAATACGCAATTTTTCCTTGTATAGTCCACATACTCTAAATTTCTCTATTGAATGTCACAGGACAAACGGATAATCATAATCGTACATCTTGCCATTCTCGTACTATTAGCTTAAATGCTTTCAACTTTTTTATTGCTGCAGCTTTTTGATTGCCTTTGATTGCAACTTTTTGACCCGAGAATCAAAAACCTAATGATCGACTGAGTTTATCTATCCATCAAGTTTCTCTCTCTTTTTTTTTTTTTAATGAATAATTTGCTTGCTTGAACCCAGATAAAATCATCGTATTGGTTTCTTATCATTATTGAGAAATTTCTTTATGCATGGTTGAAAAAGCTTCTTTATTCAAAAAATGTTAAATGGACAGAACGTAATGAGTTTCCAATTTCAGTTGTTAATGATTTCCTTATTGGTCGAACACAAATGTTAACATGATTAATAAAACATAATAATAAATAATTATATACGCATGTGTGTATGTATGTATGTATGTATATATTTATATTGGACTCAGAATCATACTTAAAAACCATAAGAACATAGAACCATCATTCTATCATTCTATTATTTTGAACTCGTCATCAGTTTGGTGGCAAATATATATACTGTATATATACAGTATATTAAATAAGGTAAAACCGGACCGTATTACTATTTAACGAAAAATAAATATATGCAGTTAATGATTTCTTATTAACAATAAAATAAAATTGAACATTTCAAGTAAGCAAGTTTTTACATTTTCATAACGATAACGGTAGTAATAGTACAATGATTTTTTAAATTATCAAAAAATCCATTCACTTTTTTTTTTTAGTTAAAGCATAGTGATTTTAAAAAACATAAAAATATTGCTAATTAATTAAAAGTCGTTAATTACACATTACAATAAAATATATTCAAAGTAAAATATGTCATGCATAATGTGTAATATAGAAAATAGCATTTTTACTTTATAAAAAAAAAAAAATTACAATATATACAGTATATACGTATATACAGTGTATTATACTGTGTTTTATAATTTTATATTTTTTTAAAACATTTTTTTTTATTTTAAAATCAATTCTAAATTATACTGTATATACTATATATTTTATTTATAAAAAGAAAATTTTTTTTCTTATAATAAATATTCTTAAATAAATAAATATACAGTACATACAGTATAAATATATTGTATATTAATTGATAAAATCATAGATATTCTTTTACAAGATTTAAATAAATAAATACTTGAATTCTTGAACTTGCAAAAACACGATTTTTTTTATTAGATTAAAAGTCATAATAAAATATTAGTATTAAATTAATGAACAAAAATAGTAAACCAATTTCTTTTTTTAAAACACATTGTTATGTTATTATGATAGAAAAATATTTTTTAAGATGTTCTATTTTATATCATATGTATATATAATCTACTGTATATCTTGATTATTTGAATTATAAAAAATCGTAAAATTCCAAGTGAGATGGCATCTTTGTTTCAAAAGATTTAGGTAATGGTTAAATGTTAAATTTCGATGTTTAGTTTATTATCGTAATAATGATTACGATTATTGATTAACCAACGAAGATACTGTATTTAACATAGATCAAAGTCATAATTTCAAAATCAATTTAGACTGGTCTTCAAAGACGTGATTTCATCAAATAGACTTTATTATAATTACAAAATTCGGCTTTAATGGATAGACGTCAATGTTACATTTAAATCTTTAATGAGACAACCTTGTGTCATGGCTTGCATCACTTGTTTTAAGAAAATCTCGGATTTCCTTTCCTTCGGTGCGTATAATCAAACACTTGATTTGTCCTAATGTCTAATGGTGCAAAGCTCCGTGGAAAAACCGCGGTCAAAGAAGACAATGAGCTTCCTTTTGTTGAATCCGATGACAATCAATGTGAGTCGGTGCATGCAGGGAGGAGACCAAAAATCCAGCGGCAAAATTATCGAAGGCAAACAGATAAAAAACGAAATTACGAACAAATGAAACTTGCATCATCTGCGCGGAGCGAGAAATCGGATGATGATGATAAAAATGAGGGAAGCGATACTGTGAAGCTTGAGGTTAACCGAAATGATGAGTTAATAAAGGCTAAACGAACTCGTGTAGACGCAGCCGATAAGATTGTTGGGGGAATGGAGACGAAGGGTGAAATTGAAAGGACCAAGAAGATTCCGTTAAAGAGCTGGAGTCAAGAGGTAAGTTCAATATAAGGTCACACTCACATTCACATTAATTCGTCGTTATTGTGAGGATTCCTATTTATGAACTGTAATATTATTTTTAAGGAAACCAAAATAATAGTTTCAAATATCCTACAACGCCCACACTCGATCTCGACACTTGCTCAACAATTTCCACATAGAACCAAGATTGCTGTGGAACGCAAAGTTGTCCAAATGATTTCGAAAATTAGAAAAAGTTACGGGATCGAGTGACTTCAAATTACAGTAAAATTTCACGTGAATTCAATGTGCACAAAAGATTATCTGGTTAAATTTCTGGGACAAATTGTTTCTTTTTTAAACTGCTAATTCAGAATGCAATTTCTAATCGATTTTCGATCATCATCAATTCGGCACTTCCTTTCCAATAGTTCAAGTTTTCCCAAATTTTCTTTATCTTCCAAAAAACATAATTTTTTAGATTCGTATTTGTCATCGAAATTTTCAAAAATCAATAGTAAAAAACATTTTAACACTTGTAAAGATTCAAAAATCCAAAAATGCAATATCATTCAAACAAATAATGAAGGGAGCTTTAAAACAGATAGGAGAGCACCATTTCAAATTCAAGTTGTCAAGAGAAATTTTGTGTCAATTTCTGCGAAAAACCCTGAATGCTCAAAGTATGATGTTATAGTTGTTGGTGGTGGCCACGCAGGTTCCGAAGCTTGTGCAGCCGCCGCCCGTGTAGGTGCAAAAACTTTGTTAGTAACACAAAGGCTAGATACCATTGGTAATTGTCAATAACCAAAAAGCGAACTATTTAAGACGTAGTATACACCACATAAAAAAATTTTTTTCGTGTAATTTAAGGTGAAATGTCATGCAACCCATCTTTTGGAGGTATTGGTAAAGGAATATTGATTAGAGAAATTGATGCATTGGATGGATTATGTGGAAAGATTTCCGGTTCGTAGTAAGATCATCTCTTTTTTTACTTGGATTTTTAGGTTAGTTATAGTCGGAATCTGATTGTTGGTTTTTTCGTAGATTTAGCGGGTATACAATTTCACATATTAAATCGATCGAAAGGTCCTGCTGTGCATGTAAGCAATTCGTTTATCAGAACGTCAATAATCCTCTGCTTTGGTAGTAATGTCTGTTATTCTGTATTAGGGTCCAAGGGCACAAATAGATAGAAAATTGTATAAAAAGTATATGCAAGAATGTCTATTTAATTATCCTAACTTAACAATAAAATCGGCGAGTGTGCATGATCTTGCGATGATATATAACCCATCAATCCTCGGAGATGACCAGCAAGTATCTGGAGAAGTCCAAGGAATCAAGTTAGGTGTGAAATCCTTTCAAAGAACCCTTTGAATTAGAAATTCATTTTTAACTTTCCCATCAAGACTCCATTAATATTGAGTATAATTTAGATACTGGGGAGATAATACATGCTCCCAAAGTGATTCTTACTACTGGCACCTTTCTCCAGGGTGAAATACATATTGGTAACTGGTGAATTTTTATTTTGTGATTAATTACACAAAAGAAATGCCCCCCAATAATAATAATAATAATAATAATAATAATAAATAAAGATGAAATAAATTGTAATTACAAATTAGGAAGGGTGGTTTATCCTGCAGGAAGGTTTGAAGAGGCTCCGTCGATAGGGCTTTCTAAAACTTTAGAATTATTGGGGTTTAAACTTGGGAGATTGAAAACAGGTATTTTCGTCATACCTTGTTTTACTGAATGAAATAAAATTGCTGAGTCTAAAGACATTATTATTATTTTAGGAACACCACCAAGATTAGACGGGAGGACCATAAATTATTCAAATTTAAAAGTTCAAGTTGGCGATGTACCCGCCACGCCATTCTCTTTTATTCATACTTCTGTCCCTCATGAGGTATTACAAATTTATGAATTTTTAAATATCTAATTCGTCATTAGTGGGTTTGCTCATATTTTATTTCGCAATTTTAGTCAAATCAAGTTGTCTGTCATCAGACAAGGACAAATCTTGATACGCATAAAATCATTAAAGATAATCTATCTCAGAGCATTCATATTCGGGAGACTGTAAAGGGACCGAGGTAAGTGTAATCGGAAAATTTTTGTAAATGTTTTTTTTTAATGTTATTTATATTACTTATCTCGTATTTGGAAAAGGTATTGTCCATCAATTGAATCAAAGGTCATAAGATTCACCGAGAAACAAAGTCATATCATATGGCTTGAGCCGGAAGGTATTGATTTTATCATATGTCTGAAAGCATAACATTAAATTTTAATTGTTTTGTCCAAAAAAAAAAATAAATAAATAAAAAGGTCTTGATACTCATGTGGTATATCCAAATGGAATATCCGTGACGTTACCCGAATCCATTCAATATGAAATGCTTAGAACGATTGAAGGATTGGAAAACGTAACAATGTTGAGGCCAGGTAATGCTCTATTCATCCATTTCTAGCAAATCATTCAGTTTTCTCATGTTGTTTGACCGTTTAATCTGTCAGGATATGGTGTGGAATATGATCATGTGGACCCACGAGAATTAAAACCGACACTGGAAACCCATCGTGTTAAAGGTTTATATTTGGCGGGACAAATTAATGGAACCACTGGTTATGAAGAAGCTGCTGCACAGGTGTGTGAATATTACCTATTGTTTAAGTTCGCGTTTAGTCCTAGAATATTATCTAATAATCGTCATCGTAAATCTTCAAGGGGATTGTTGCTGGCATTAATGCCGGTCGAGCAACTCAGGACAAATCATCATTCATAATTGATCGTTCGGACGCATACATTGGAGTCCTGATAGATGATTTAACAACAAAAGGGGTCGAGGAACCTTATCGAATGTTTACGTCCCGTTCAGAGTATAGATTATCGCTTAGAGCTGATAACGCTGATGTACGATTGACGCGAAAAGGTAGCATTATTAAAGACTATTTATAATGTCATTAATATGATCGATTATTAGGTTAAGTGTGAACACGTATCGTTAGGTAATGAAGCAGGATGCGTGTCCGAACACCGATGGAAATGTTATCAGGAAATCGAAGAGCAAATTCTTAAAGGCACCGAACTACTTCGAAAATTTTCTTTCTCACCACAAAAATGGAATGCCATGGGAATTAATGTTGGTTTTGATGGTGTCGTTAGGAGGTAATCTGATCCATATTGTATTTCTTTTTAATATAACTGAATACTATAAACGTTTTGTTCGTTAAATAGTGCCATTGATATAATCGGGTCTCGTAATATGACTATTGATGATTTAATCCATGTTATCCCTGAACTATCTCAAATCAAGAAATCCGTGCGCCATAGGTTGGTTATTGAAGGTATTTCAACTTCCATGAACATCTGATCCATATTGACGACATCTTTACTGGTTTTGATTTCACTTCTTCATTGTCATCATCATTACTTATCCATAGCGATATATAAGGAATATCTGGAAAAACAAGAACACGAAGTACAGGCGTTTAAGAAAGATGAAAGAATGTTAATACCCGAAAATCTGAACTACGACACGTAAATATTTAATAAAATTTCTTGTAAATATTATTTTTTACTAACGGAATGTCTCTAAATTCATCAACAAACAAACATACAATCGCAGGGTAACCAATCTATCGAAAGAAATCAGATATAAGCTTAAACTAATTAAGCCCAACACGTTGGTAAGTATGGCTAATATTTATTTATTTGAAAATTCTGTTGTGATTCTTTGCATTGTTAATCTGTTAATTATTTTTATAAAGGGGGCGGCAAAAAGAATAGAAGGAATGACACCGGCGAGTATAGTTGCATTAATGAAATATGTACAAAAGCAAAATAATAATAGTGCGTCAAATTTCTGATTTACAAATAAATTCTGAAGCGTGTCACCTTGATAATTTTTTTCTCGACTTTTCACTTGACAAATAATTTGGTTTAATAAATTAATTGACAGTCAGTTTATTGTTTTAGATTATTATGTAATCATTTTCACAGATTGCAATGACAATAAATAATAAATAAAAATCCCAGTAAATTATACATTAAATAAATGTAAACATAACATGTACAAGTGGAATATTAAATTCCATAAATAAAAAGTCCTTGAAAGATTACAATAAAATGAGTTGATTAAAAACACATGAATCTCTTTTTCTTATTCGTAAGTTGCTCCATTTGATTTTCAAGCTGATTTCTCGCCCTTTCAGCTTTAAGCTTGGCTTTCTTCTCCTCCTCTACTATAATTTTCAATGCCCGATGCTCCACTTCAACGGTATTTTTCGCTGTTTCAAGTTGTAATTGGGTTTCTTCTAACTTCGACTTTAAGCTTTTGATTGTTTCAATAAATTCTTGTTTTTCTTTCTGTAGTATCGATAATTGGTCGCATGCCACTCTCAAATTAAGACCGCTTTCTTGTATGTTGGCTTCTAGAGCCTCGGCATGACTTTTATACTCCATATTATCATTATCAATCTTTGAAATCTTCATCTGAAGATTTTGCATCTCCTGTGAAAATTCCCCGGAGCTTGTCACGTTGGATTCTGATCGACCTCTCCTTGACTTCGGAGCGAGCGGGGAAGTTGGTGTGTTTATCCTTGAATGTCCAGTTCTTGGTGATGGTGGATTAGGAATATTTGCTTTTTGCAAATCGCCAGGTCGTGGTGATAATGGGGTAATTGACGACGGCGTAGAAGGTCGAGAAGAATCATTATTTCCGTTTTTAGGGTGCACACTCTTTTTCGATGAGTTGGAAGCTACAGAAAGACGATTTTGTTCTGCATGATTATCCGCATATTGTGATTCCAGTCGAGAAAGCTTTTCTTTAAGGCTCTTGATGATATCATCGTTCTCTGTAATGGCTTCATTGTTTATAATGGCAGCAGATCGTGTAGAAGGGTTTGAGTCGTCATCGGTTTTCTGTGAAGAGTTTTTATACTCTTGCTCAAGACGATCATTAGCTTCTAGTAATCGAACAAATTCTTGTTCCAAAGACTCGGACCTGTCAGCCGAATCTTGCTTAAAAGATGATACTTTCTTTTCCAAAGTGTCAACTAAATCATTCAGCTTTACGATTTGCGTCTCATCGGAACCGGTCATTCGCAATTGTTCTCTTAGGAATGCAATCCTTTTATCAAGTACTTCACGTTCTTCCAGTATAATTCTATTCGCACTATTCAAATGTTCTCTCTCAAATTCAAGTTCTTTGATTTGTACCCTTAAATTTTTGGTCAGCGATTCATTGCTGTCTCCAATACGAACTATTTCATTTTCCAATGTTTTGATTCTGTCGGAAAGCGAAGAAGTCATTTTTTCGGAATCAACTATTTTTGAATTCAAATTTTCGTAGGTCTGTTGCAATTCTTTATTTGCAATCAAAAGTTTGTTGATCGTTGGATCTGTCGATTCTCCCGATTGTATTTCAAGATTTAATTTCCTGGTTTCTTCCAAGGACGCCTCTAATTCTGCAATACGAAGTTTTTGTTGTTTGGACAGTCTATCGACGTCTTCAAATTTGGACGCTTCGTCCGCAAACTCATCCGACAAAGTCTCAATGTCCTTTTGAAGTTGATCCAGCTCTTCCTCGAGATCATCATTGTGCTCGATTTGCATAATTTTATCCGATTCCAGGTAATGATTAGACTTTTCTATCTCTGCGATTCTAATTTTTTGCGCTTTAATATTGCTATGCTCTTGCTTAATTTGACATATAAGTTGTTGAACCGTAGGATCATCATTGCTGTTGTAACAATCGAGAACAGAATTATATTTTGCGTCATCAATTTCATTCTGCATCCGCGTACATTCTTCTTTTATCGAGTATGCTTGGTCATTAGCCAGTTTTAACCCTTTATGTTCTGCATCGCGACGTGTTTTTGCATTTCGGATCTTGGTTTTTAGCTCCTTGATCTTTTTTCGACTTTCGATTGTAGAAGCTTTTGCTTTTTCAAGCTCGGCTTGGTAAAATTCGATGTTCTCGGATGATGTCGAATTTTGTTTTGAAATGACCTCCATTAACTGAGACTCTAATTTTCTTATGCGTCCAGTAAGATTCGGTTCAGATGTTTGCGACATTTCAAGTTCACATTCAGCTTGTTGTATGATACCATCCAATTCCGAGATGAGATCGTCTTCGTTTCTAATTTTCGGCTCGTTGGATAATATGGTCTTGGTGAGTTCCTTTAAGTTACTTTCAAATTTATGAATTAACGTGACTCGCTTTTCGTCTGTGAATTTGGCTTCTTCAAGTTGTGTTTTTACGATGTCAATTATTTCCTTGAATTTTGAAATTTTTTCGTTGTCCATATTTGATGAGCTAATCATTAAAAGTTCCTTTTCCAAGTCAGCTGCTGTTGATTCAAGTTTTTTGATGACGTCCTTCTGGTTTATCTCTCGACCTTCGAGCATACGAGTTAGTTCCACTGTACGTTCTGTGCGTTGAACCTGTTCTTCTTTAAAAGTCTTCATCTGAGTTTCATATTCAACCAATAATTCATTTTGTTTAACGATCCCAAGTTTCGCGCTTATCAATTCAGATCGAATAGCCTCAGTTTTTTCATCTTTCGTTGTTCCATCACCCTCACACGTTTCAAGTTCAGTTTCCAATTCCTTGATGCGTTTCAAAGCGTTATCGTATTGTTTTCGGGTATTGTCCAAAGATTCGGAAGCTTTGTCAAATTCTTCTGTTGACAACGTCGTGTCATACTTCACTGATACTAGCTCTTGTCTCAAGTTTTTCACTTCTTCTTTAAGAGAATTAACTAGTTCTACCTGAAGATTAAATCCACCTTTGATCGTTGAAAGCTCTTTAACTGCGATGTCCTTTGATTTGGTAATTTTTTCAATTTGTGACCTTAACTGTTCGATCGTAGATTTATGACCAAAATCTAGTTCTTTTAAAAATTTCAGCTCTTCCTTTATCATTCCCTTGATCTTGACTTCCTTTTGAACGGTTACATACTTTGTTTCCAAGTCTTGTAATGTCTTTTGCAATTCGGACTCGAATATTTTCAATTTATCAATGAGAGCCTTCAAAGCATCAATGTCTGGATTCTCATCTTGGATCAACTCTAGTCTATTTTGAAGGAAATTAAGCTGTTTTTGTTCTTCGCGTTCATCCCGTAATTTTTCAATTTCTTCATTCAGTTTTTCAATTTGCTGCAAGCTCTTGGAATCAGATTCACGTAGTTGATCTTCCAGTAACCGAATTTTGTACAAGTTTTCCGTTTCCCTCGTTTTCAAGTCATTGATCTCTTGTTTGATGGTCGCTATTTGTGTTTTATCTTCGGCATTCCTTAACTTTTCCTCGAGACTCTCAATGATGCTTTTCTGAGTTTCCAGAGATTTCTCCGATATGCCCAATTCAATTTTGAGTTTCATGAGGTCATCTCCGATCTGATCACCTCTTTCGACAAGTCTACTTTCCAAGGCGTTTATGTGTTCTCGTTGTGCGACTTCTATACTGCGTAATTTCTCAATTTGTTCCTGAAGGTGTGCTTCTTCAACGGTGGAAACTGTACTGTTTTTGAGAGATTTCAATCGTTCTAAAGTAGCGGTTTCCCTACTGCGTGCCTGAATGAGCTCTCTCTTCAAATTTTGTAGCTCTGACTCGATAACCTTGTTCAAATTCTCTCCGCTTTCAAGTTTTTGGAGCCAAGAACGAAGTTCTTCCATTTCATTTTGCAATTCGGTGTCTTTGTTGTGAATTTCCATGAGCTTGGTACGATATGACAATGCTTCGGCTTCTTTTTCTCTCAACCTTTGTCGGAGCGGATTTTTTTCTTCCAAGTCTTCTTTCAGTAAATCGATGAGCTCACTCTTTTGTTGGAGGGCCGTCTTAAGAGACTCCAATTGATCCTGGAAAAAGGTAACAATTCCTTGTTCGTCCTGCGAATCTTCTTCTGATTTGAGCTTAGACTGTAAATTTGATAGCTGCACTTCTAGTCCGTTCATTATCTTATGAGTTGGAGTGTCCAAAAGAAGCATTAATGAATTTCGTCTTGGCGTAGGGATATCTGAAGTTTCTTTAGCTGCGTTAAGTTGGATTTCGAGTTCATGAACTTTTTCTTCCATCTCTTTTAGCCTCTTTTCGTCAATTTCGATGTTCACCGATTCCCCGGGATTTGAGTTCAAAATTCGATTTTTCGTCGCGAGTGCGAGTTGATAAGATTCTTTTACATCGAAAAGTTCGTCCTCAAGTTTATTAACCACATTTTGATGTTCGATAGAAGGAAACAATAGCGCAGCAATGGTGTGACTTTTGGACTCAATCTCTAGGTCTAATTTATTGATTTGTTGTCTAATCTCCAACATCTTGTCATCAAATTCTGTTGGATACGATGAATCATCACCAAGACAGGAAACCGCCTCGGCGACTTGCGCTTTTCTTTTGGCCTCAAATTTTTTGATGAGCTGATCTTCAAGTACCATGATCGTGGATCGAATTTGGTTTGCGGAATCCTCATCCATCAGTTTTTCCCTTTCTGAAATCGCTTGACTCATTTCAATTTTAAGTTGATTGATTTGCGACTCGATCTCCAGGACTTGATCACCTTTGTGTCCATTCTGGTTATCGGATAGAATATCCAAGAGTCTCTTTTGTTCACCCTTGAGCTGCTCGACCTCTTCTCTCAGTCGACTAACAATTTCCTGCATATCGACATCGCTATTGACCACAGAATGATCATCGTCGACATAACCACATTCCGAAGCTGTCATCACAGACATAACCTCCACCTGCGCCATTCCATCTCTTCTTTTTATTTCTTCACGAAGCTCTTCCATAATTTCCAAAGTATCACGATGGGAGATTTCCAATCGTGCGAATTCTTTTTTGATAGCATCTAATCCTCGGGATTTTTCGGAATGACACATTTCTAATTGTCGAATTTCGACTTGGATCTTTTGAATCATCTCCATAGCCAGTAATTTACCATCGGTTCTCATTGACCTAGACTTTCGGTGAGACGAACGGGAAGTCGTGACCTCATGATCCGTTTGATATTCGTCTGATGAATTTCTTTGCAGCTTTGCGCGAAGATCATTAGCTTCATCCTGACAATATTGATATCTCTGTTTGATTTCAAGAAACTCTGAAATGACATCCTCATGGACCTTCTGAAGTCCATATATCTGAGACTCCAGATAAGAAACTCTGGAATAATCCACGGTCATTCGTTTAGAATGTGAGTCGAGAATTGGCGAGGATTGGGGAGGTGATGATTGCTGATTTAAAGGAAATTTAACAGCTTCCTCTTTAAGTTTTTTCGTTTGAGCAATTTCGTTAATAAGATTCTCAACTTTATTCAGAAGTTGTACAATTCTTTCATCACGATCCTTAATTTCTTCCAACCACAGAGTACGATCTTCTTCCTCACTAGTTTTTTCTTTTTTATACTTTTCCTCAAGTTTGACATAGGCGTCAGCAGCGTCATGCAAAGCTTTCTCCAAACTTTGAGCCGTCTTATTTATTTCGGAATAATTGGAATCACTTAATTTCAATTGTGCCTCCAGATTCTGGATTAAAAGATCGTTTTTCTCTTCATCAGCACTAATTTGATTCACTATCCCTTCGAGTTCATTGATCATTTCCTGATTCTTCTTTTTGTCGTCCGAACTCGAATTCAGCCGTGCTTCGAGATCTTTGATGTATTCATCGGTAGTTTCGCTTCGTTCATTGTAATTTTGAATGGTGCGCTTTAAATCATCTATCAATTTTACGTTTCTTTTCAAATCTTGTTCTGCTTCCGATACTTTTGATTCCTGCTCTTTCATCAACTTTTCCATGTTGCTTGTAGCTTTACGAGTATCAATGAGATCTTTTTCAAGTCCACCTATGGTCTCGTCGTACTTTGCCATTATCGGTTTGATAGACTCCTGAACTTTATTCACGTCCTTCACTGAGTTAAAGTGTTGAGGGTCTGGTTCTCCGTTCAACGAAGCATCGAAACTTCCATCAACAATGTTATTCTTTAAAACCTCCAGATCTTTGAAGGCTTTTGAATGTTTGCCGTTGAGTTCAGCATAAGAGTTTTTAAGTTCTAACAGTTTTTCTTCTAGTTCCAAAACATCCTGGTCCTTTTCCGGAATTGAATACAAGTCGGGAATCATACTTAATGGGGACAGCGATCGATCGAGTTCATTTGTTTCAGACATTGGTGTGTTCCTTCCGGATCCCGTGACTCCATTAGAAGTTCTAAGTGCCTTAATTTCAGCACGAAGTTTCAAGACTGACCGTTGTAGATAATCGATATCTTGCCAACCGGATTCTTGTTTATTTATTTTTGCATTGTTTTTTATATTACGAGTTCTGCTAGCATATTTGAGTGTGTTGGTAGTTTCGCTGACGTTGTAATCTGCCGGCGTCACACATGCAATCATCAACGTTTGAGCATTGCCACCAAGTGAATCCTGTAAGAGTCGAGTAAGTTTTGAGTCCCGGTATGGTATGTGTGGATTGTTTGTTGGATCGCTTAGAGCGGAAATTACATTTCCTAATGCAAGAAGACCAGAGTTAATGCATATTCCCTCCTTGACACGATTTCCTATTGCTGAAGTCCTTTTAAGCTGAAACCATTGGTATAATCGGAAGGATGAAAAAGAAGATGAAGCTTAATTTTAAATGATGTCGGGACAGATGTATTTATTGTAAGGTGGCACCGCAAAACAACCTACCCTCTCGCTTCCGGCCAAATCTACAAAATGAAGTTTACTCGTGATGGTAATATTATCATTTCCTTCCTCATCTAATTTTTGCTGAGAGAGAGTCACCGAAAAGATTGCGTGGGACCTAGACGACTTTGAGTTCATGTCAGTTGTACCCACATGTCTACTTGATGAGCCACGAGAGAGATAACTGGCGACACACCAAGAAAACAATTAATAAGTAATCAACACGAAAATAAACATAACTATCGCGATAATGGAAGAGATAAATTTTCAAGACATACTTCATAACGTCTTCAACGTTATTTACATTAATCTCTCGTAAGCCACTGCATATGATATTCCCGTTGGCGTCTTCGCGTATCATCAGTTGAGGTTTACTCTCAAAGTCTCCCTCCGCAAACAGGTCAATCAAATCTTCGTTGTGTATTTCCACGAATGACACGTTTATGGAGAATTTGTAATTTTTGTATTTCGTGGAGTTTATTTGTGAAAATAGAGTATCCATAGAACGTGGAATTATGCCCCTTGCGTCAGGAGCTTGAAACGAATCATCGTGCGCCGTGCCCATGGTATGGGTTTTTCCAGACGAAGTTTGACCGTAAGCCAATATCGTAACGTTATATCCTATGTGACAGAAGAGTGAATGGATGAAGAGACCAAAATTTCAATCGAAAAATTTTATCAACGAAGATTTACCCTTCATGAACTTTTCTTCCACCATGCTCTGCACCGTTTGGTCATATATTTCCTTCTGTGTTGTCTCTGGACCAAAAACGCGGTCAAAAGTATAGGTTTGCTTCTTTTCTCCATTAACAGTGACTTGACTTGGCGACGGTGAAATGGATAAGACATTTTTTTGAAACCGAGATGGTAGATTCGTCAAATCCTCTTCCGTAATAGGCCTTATGCGAAGAACTAGAGGAACATAAACTTGTTGATGCGATTGACTAGGGATAATTAAACGCGAGCGAGAGATGCAGAGTACTTACCAACTTGCACCGCAGATTTTTCAATACTCGCGTTGACCATGTTGACAAGGAAAGAAAAATTTTACAGCACGTTCGGAGAAGGATTGGATATTATTAAATTACAATGATTGACTTTTATAAAAAAATTAGTGAGAAAAGAAACTTTTCGAGAGAGCCTGCTCTAAATCAGAGTAGATACACTTTTTGGTTTATTGATAGATGCGAGTATTATGTACATGCACTATTTATTTATTGCTTCGGTAAATGGGAGTGAAATAGAATAACTTTGAAATTTGTAGTAAAGCCAGCTCGAAGGATTTTGGAAGCGATTTTTTTTTGTTGTGTTATGTACAACAATGGCGTCGACGATCGATAGAAGTGAACGTCGTTTTTGATGAC
>CAJVPV010000352.1:0-23202 GCA_910591835.1 Acaulospora morrowiae
ATAAAAAATTTAAAAATTCAGCAATAATTTGACATGCCGAATGACCAAATTTCGATTAGTGTAATAATAGTTAGTAATTTTGATTAACTTTAAAAAATCAAGCAATTAATCAAATATAAGTTTATCAACTTATATTAAGTTATATTAACTAGTCAATTTTTAATTATACTGTATATATGTACTATATATGTATATATTAATATATATTATTAGTTATCATAAAAATAACTTATAAAAATTATAAAATTTTTTTATATCAATATATAATTTTTATTATTTAATATATAATTTATTATTATTTAATATATAATAAAATATTATTTAATATATTATAAAATTATTTTAATTCAAGAAAAATATTAAAAACATATTAACCAGTAAGTCAATAGTATAGTGGATAGTGTTCATTGATTTTTAAATATATATTTTTAGTTCAATACCTATAGGAGACAAAATAAATAAAATTTATTTTTCATTTGTAAGTTTATCAGTTTTCCTATAAATGTCATACTTCAAACATCCAAATCCTAACCAAATTTAGTTAGGCTGCATAAAGATAGGATCTCTAATCTTTCTAACAATCATGAATTAAAAACAGGTTAAAGCAAGAAAGATTATATAAGGAAAGACTTCTAATCTAACTTTAATAAAAGCCTATAACCCTTCTAATATAATAGATTTCATAGTATAAAGAACATTTTAGCCTGAAGCTATTTCAATCTAATACTTGCTTAAAAAAAAGGATCTGATAAAAAGAAAAATCTGAAGTTATAGATGGTAATAAAGAGTACAATATCTTTTTTAAGAAATCAAGTAAAAAGTATTAAATAGGTTATTTGAATGTTTTAACCAACTCTGAAAAGTATATACTTCAAACAACTATTGTCAGAATCTAGATTAGGTTAAATAGTTTAAAACTAGTGATAGGATTTTTATCTCCTAAAGATTCTATCTGGATGTATTTATTTATTTTTAAAGTGATTAATTGATATAATTAGGTAAGAATATAAATGAAAGTATAGATTAACTTAAATGGATTTTATAGTCATATAATTGAATATAAATAACTCAATAAAGTTTATATGCTACTAATACTTTTTATCTAAAAAAAAAAAAAAAAAAAAAAAAAAAAAAATAAAAAAATTTTAAATAATAAAAAAAATTTTTATAAAAAAAAAAAAAAAAAAAAAAAAAAAAAAAAACATTAAAAACGTATTAATTTTTTTTTTAAAAAAATAAATTATAAACAATATTAGAGTAAAAATAATTATATTATAAGTTATAATATTTTTATTATTAGAAAACAAATGTTTAAAAGATATAGAAGTTGCTGGAATAGATAAATATTATTAAGCTTGCTGTACTAAGAGTGGTAATATTGTCTTATTATTATATAAAAAATCAAAAAATTATAATATTTATAAAGGGAACTATTAAAATTATACTTTGATATTATTGACAAATCAAAGTTTATTTTAAATTCAATATCAATTGATAAAGTTTTTAATAATATTATTTTATTAAAAAATGAATTAAGAAATAAAAATTTGAATTTGTTTTAATATTCAAATTTGTTTAATAAAATAAATTCATATTAGCTTATATTTTTTGTTACATATTTTTCTTAATTAATTAAAGTTTCTAGATTTGAAACTAAAGTCTTTGAATCTTGATCCAAAATTATTATAAGATATTTATTAAGATTTAAATTTTTTCATTATTTGTTAAAAAACAATTCAATTTCATTATGTATTTTATAAATTATTAAATGATTTATAATATTTCTTGTTTGAAATAAGTATTTTTATAAAGTTTTAATTATTGATAGTATTATAAAAATAGTTGAATAATAATTGTTACCTATTAATATAATTATATATACAAATAGTTTAAATAATTTTATTAATTTTTTTATTTTAAATAATTCTTCTTTATTTAATAATAATTTTTCTAAAACTTTTATATTATTTTTATAATTTAATTTTTATCTTTTATTATATTTTTTTAAAAGATTTTTGTTGTATCATATAAATCAAATAATCAATTTAAAAGAATATAAGTGAAATTTCATTTTGTTAATATGTTATTTATAATTAAAATAAGAATTAAAATTGAATTTTTTAAAATTAAAGGATTTTTTTTTGTTAATTAAAATTATATCAATTTTAGTTTTTCTCAATATTTGTTTTTATTTATAATAAATTTATTAAAAGCTTTAATCTGATTAATTAAATTTGCTTCTTTATTTTTTAATTTATCTATAATAGAAAGTTGAATATATATGTGATATATTAAATATAAGTTACTTGAAAATTGGATATTGCTTTTATCATTAAAATTGTATTATTTATTATTTCAACAATACATTTATTAATTAATTTCCATTTAAAAATCTTATGATAAAAACAATTTTTAATATATTCAATTATATATGAATAATAAAAACTTTTAATAATAAATAATATTTTATAAAATTAAAATTTAGAAAAAACTAATAAGTTATTAATTTTATATAAGATTTGTAATCTTTTGTCTATAAGTTTATTATAAATACAAAAGTTTCCATAATATTATTCATTAACTTTAAAAATCATTTTTTAAAAAATTATATTGATTGAGGAAAATTTTATTTAATTTTATTTTTATATATTTTAATTTAATTTCATAAAAAATATCTTGAAATTTTTTATTTTTAAAATATCAAATGATTACATATTACAGTATCTATTATTCATATTAATATATAAAAAATAATTCTATTTTCTTTTTTAATTGATAATACAGTAATTTATTTCTTTCTTTTAATTGTAATAATTAGATTGACTATAAAATTTGATTGTGATTGTTTATATTCTTTACTTGAAGATAATAAATTTTTATTTTTATTTAATTAGTAATTAATCACAATGGTTATCAAATTTGTAATACTAGTTTTTAAAGTAAATAATTGTATATATTATTAAATTTCTTTATTGAACTTGATTGTTTTGAAATTGATTTTTTTTTAAAACTAGTAGCTAAATTTAACACCAATAAATTGTAGAAAACAATAAAAAAAAATTTATTTTATTTTGAAAAATTTGTTTTCATTATTACTTTCTGTAAAGACTAATGAGAAATAATAAAGTTCAAAAGAGTTTTAATTTGATATTATTAATTCAAAGATATTAAATTATTTAATCAGATAAAAATATCTAATTATTTATATAATTTTATTATTAAAATCGACTAATCAATATTAGTCAATTAATTATTAGGTCGACTATAGTCAATTTTTCAACTATCAACTAAAATCACTAGTAATAGTATGAGCCAATAATATAAAGTACTGTATCTAATGAGGTACCGAGTTTTTGGTTGCTTGATATGCAAATACAATAAGTACATTGAAAAAAGGGTTATTTTAATTAATCGACATCGTACGATATGTAGAACAATAAATTTTTGCTATTACTAAGCAGTATTCCAGAAAATTCCGGTAGTAACCTTAAAATTTGAAATGTCAATTGGGAAATATGATTGCGTAAACCTAATGCACAAAATTTATAAAAGCTCCAGAAATTCTCAATTTTTCGCTTGATAAAAATGGCGGAAGACAAAAGTAAGCTACTTTTTATTTAGAAAATTTTCTCGATTTCACATTTTTCTTATTAAAATAACACTTTTATCTTCTTTAATTAAAAGTTACATTTCAAGTTAATTTTAAAGGTACAATAATCCAAATAGAGAATTGGACAACCAATTCTACAATTCGCGAACTTAAGGAACACCTTACGGTGGAAACAAAAGTGCCTGTAGAATTTCAGAAATTAATATATAAAGGTTGGTTTAATTTTTTATATTTAATCGTATTTTATTTATTTATATATATTACGTTTTTGATAGGCCTTCTTAAGGATGATGAAACCCTGCAACAAAGTAAGTTTAAATGTGGAATCAAAGTAATGCTAATAGGAAGTTCGCAACAGGAAGTTCAATCGATAAAAGTAGCAGACGAGAAATTAATAAACCAGCCAACAAAATCGAAATATTCAGTAAATGTAAGCTAATCCTTTTAAACAATTCATTAAATTATTAGCTTATTAAATATTGCGAATTAATAAAAACAATGTAGCCCTATAAAAATGTAAAACGGACAGAGGATCTATCATCCAATACATACACATTCCATCAAATTGAAGTCATAGAACACTTTCCTAATCCAGAAAAGGCACGGGCACTACTCGAAAGATTACGTGATGATCGAGGTATTCGTGCTATTATGTTACATTATAAATGGAGCGTCGGAACACTACGAGAATTATCACCAGCTGAGAGAACAATATTAGGTTTAAACCGTAATGCCGGACAAGAGATTTCTCTGAGATTAAGAACAGATGATATGGAGGGATTCAGGAATTATACTGAAGTTCGAAAAGTTTTGTTACATGAGCTTACGCACAACGTATGGGGAAAACACGACGATAACTTCCATCGCCTTAATAGACAGTTGAACAAAGATGTTTGTGAGTATGCGTATTTCGCTCTTTATTAAATAACATTTCTATATCTAATATTATCATCAATTTTCTTACAGTATCTATGGATTGGACTGCTTCGGGAGGACATAAATTATCAAATTCAGATTTTTATAATCCCCTTGAAGGTGATGTTAATTCGAACGTATACGAGGGTGGAATTTTCAAACTAGGTGGGGATTCAACACGAACTAGTAGTTTACCTAGGCGGGAGCTTTTGGCAGAGGCGGCATTGATTCGGTTAACAAAGGAAGAGCAAGAATTGAACGAAGGATGCGGTTCTGAGAATTATTCAGGAAAAGATTCATAATAACTATGTTTTATGCAGGAAACATTTTTTCCATTAGAGTTTTCATTTAATTTTATTAAGAACAATATTTAATAGACAACTAAAATTGAAGTTTTGTATATTTAATGGAAAACCATTTTTAATTTTTGTTATTAAAAATAATTAACACTTATATTATTGATCTTTAAAATTGTTTATTTAGTATTAACATGTGATGGATTATTATTATTATTATTATTATTGTTATATTATTATTATTGTTATTATTATAATTATTGTTATTATTATAATTAATTAAGATATAATGTTGATCTTTTAATAAAAGTAAGTTAATTTTAGTTTTTGTTAAGAAAAAATTTTGTTTATATATATATATATATAATATATCAAAATAAAGTCAAAAATCTAGAGATTTTATTAATATATAATTCATAATTAATTCTTTTACCATTATTTTCAATTATTAATTCATTGAATCTATAAAATTATTTAAAACCTTATTTGAAATTTATTCCATTCTTCTATTATAAATTGTTTTAATTCTAAAATATTTTTTGGTAATTTTATTTTTATATTTCTTTTAGTAATAGTCCAAAGGTTTTCAATGGGATTTAAATCTGACCTGTTAGAAGGTCAATCAATAATTTCAAAAAACTTTTCATTTAAAAATATATTAACAATTTTACTTGTATACTTAAAATCATTATCTTATTGAAAGCATCAATTATTTTCAAGTAGTTTATTAATTTCTTGTTTATGATTTTGCAAATATTGATATAAATTTGTATATATAATTTCTTTAAAATAAAAAAAAGAAAATTTTCTTTTGTACAAAATTCTTTTCATATAAAGATTTTAATACAATCTTTAGATATTTTTTTTAATTGATCTTATATCTTTATATCATTAAGTAATTGTATTTTTAAATAGTTAAAATATTGTTTTATCAAAAAATAATATTTTTTTTTCTAGTTATCATTAAAATACTTTTTTGTCTAAATAATATAAGCTTTTTTATAAGCAATAGTAAGTATAAGTGTTTCTAAAGATAAATTATTTTTATAATTCATATTGATTAATGTTTTAAAATTGTTAAATATGATACTTTGATATGAGGAAAGTTTTGAATTATATATAAATATTAATCAATTACTTTTGATTTATATATTATAATCTTTTTAAAATAACTACTATCAGATTTTCTTGAATTATTATCTTTTAAATTCAATTTTTTGAGATTGTAATAATAGTTGATATTTATATTAGTTTTGAAATATATTTTATATATAAAAGTAATTTTATTATTTCACAAATATAATATACTTTGTTGTTGAGTATTTTTTTTAAAAGATAATAATAAAAATAAAATAATTAAATAATTAAAAAAAAATTCTTTTCTATTTTCTTTAATTTTTTAAAAAACTTACTTTTTAGAAATTTTAACAAGACAAGTCTTACAGAGGTATTTATCAAGTTATTTTTTCTTTTAAATAAACTTTTTTCTTCCTTTACTACTATCAAGAATAAAAAAATCTTTTTCAAAATAGACTTATCAATTATCTGGACTAATCTGATAACTTATTTTTTTCAAAACAAAAATTACCTCTATCAATATTAATACAACACTTCTCTTATATTTCAAGTTTTGTTATATATAAGCCAACTTTAAAAGTTTGATTGAAAAGATTCAAGCTATATAAGGATGGAACTCTTAATTGGATTTTTCAAGACTTGGGCACCTTATTAATAAAAGTTATATAGAAAAAAATCTTTGGTTTAATATTTTTTTGCTTATACATATATAGTAGATACAAAAATTTTCTTAACAAAAATCAAAATTAGTTTACTCTATTAAAAAATCAACATTACATTTTGACTAATCATATTTTATTAAAATCATATCATCAGCCATTATAATAACAATACTATCAATAACAATAATAACAATAACTTACTATGTATTAATAATAAATAAACAACTTTGAAGAAATCAATGATGTAAATACTAATATATAATACTATTATAGCTTTTAGACAATTTATAGAGTATATCAAAGTTGTACTTTGCTTGGCAATTAATTGTTCCTAAATTTGATAACTTAAGCCAATTGATTTTTTTGAAGTATCTACTAGAAGATTTTGGAGTTATATTCTACTTGATATTTATATTCCTAAATTTGATAGTTTATATTAATCAAAAATTACAGTTTTAGAATATTTATTAGAACACATATACCAATGTCTAATTTTCTCTAAATCTATAATTATATGAGCCAAAGTTGTCATATAAAAAGTTATTTACTAATTATTAATATGTAGTTTATTTTTCTTTTATTTTTTTTTAAATTTCTTATATACTTTTATAAATAGTATAATCTGTTATACTCCTATCTAAATAATTTATTATTTTAAAATTTCTTTTCTAATATAGTTTAAATAGTTAAGTTAATAAGCTAGTATTTAACTTATATAAGTTAAAAGATATAGGTTCTTGTCTAAATATATAATTTTACTTATATAATAATAAAAGAATTATTGTTTACCAAAAAAAAAAAAGATCAAATAATTTTAAATATCTATATATATTGTTTGAAAAATATTGTTTACATATTTAAAATTTTATATAAATTGTTTTTGTTTTGAAAAAGTTATATATGTTTATATTATATAAATAATATTTTAAAATTTTTTGTACTATATTATATATTGTTGGCGGGGAAGTGATGTGGGGCGTGACGGCACGAACACGTTCCAGCATGTCACGTATCCTGATTTTCATCAGTAGATTATCTATAGTCTATAGCGACATGATGTAATTTTAGAAGCTTAAATTAGCCATGACTTTAATTTGCTTAATAATAACAAATATTTTATTACAGCTCAGCAGAAGATGCATAACGTGATCATAGCTTAGAAAGATGTGTCATGGTTATATAAAAGAAAGAGAGAAGAGAGAGAGAAAAGGGGTTAACAAAAATAATAAAATAAATAATATTAATAAGAAAATCGCTCTTTAATTACCAACTTCCTAATTGGGACGCACGATTAACATTTTCAAACTGAGTAATTTCTAATTAACTTACCTCATCCAGTACTTGCCACGGAAAGACGTCTAGAATCACAAGAGAAAGTGGTAAAAGACCGGACGAAAGAAGTGGACAACGGAAAGAAAAGGAAAGGATTAGTAAAACTCGACTAAACAAAATCACACGTCTCGAGTAGAGAAGCCCAAAAATCTTATCTGACGTAATGCGAGGATTGCTTAGGAGAAGCGACAGACTTGCCAAGAGAGACGTCAACAATATATATACTGTATATTTATTTATATTTAAAAAAATAAAATAATTAATATATCTTTTGAATTTATTATAATTTTAAATAACAATATTAAAATTTTATGAAAATAATATATACTTTTTTTTTTATTAAAAAAAGTTTAATACAAAACTTGTTTGTTATTTGATTACATGGAAAAAAACCTGTGACAATTTTCTTTCTTAACTTTGTTTTTATATTTTTTTCTTTTAAAAACTATTAATACTATTCTTATATTAATTTTTAATATTGCAAATTTATTTCTAAAATTATATTCAAGCAAATTTATTGGATTTCTTGCTTGTTTTAACCAAATCTTTTCAATTACTTTTTTAATAATACATAATACTGTGCCATCAAAAAATCTACAAAAATTTTCTCAACACAAAAAATCAAAATCAGTTCTACTCCTCCAAATAATTAATATATATTCAATAACTAATTACATATAATTAATCCAATACAATAACAACTATATTAACTTAAATCTATATATAATAATAATAATAATATCTTTATATTATAATACTTCAACTAAGAATATTAATAATTCTGTGTTCGATTCTATTTGATTTCAGATTTTATAATAAATTTAATAAGTAAGTTATAATTCACTTATGTTTTTTATATACAGAGAGACCTCCCTAAATGCACCCTCTATAAATGCACTTACTATATTTTCTCTCTCTAAATACACGGTCAAGCTTGGTCCCAAGTACATAGAACTCTTAATAAAATTACCTCCATAAATGCATACCCTCTATAAATGCACATTTTTCAAAAATTTTCCTATGGTCCCGAGAGGTGTGCATTTAGAGAGGGTTCACTGTATATGCAAGTTCATATGAGTCTATACAATTCCAATTTTTGAAACTATAATCCTAATGGCTTTTCTAATTAGTATAACAATTTCAATATTATATTTATATAAAAATTTTGAGCTTTTTATATATCACACTTAGTCCTTAATCAGTTGTTATATGGTTTTACAAATTCAAACAATAATATCAAAATCCAATCAATAAATTTCCAATCAAAAAAAGCTGCTATTATAGTTTTATAGATTCAAATAGCATATTCAAATCCCAATTATTAAAAATTTTATTTTTTCTTTTACTAATATAACTGTTTACAAATAGATATAAGTTATTTATAAATCATTTTTAAGATAATACCACTTACTTAATATAATATTGTTTCAAAAGTTTATATATAATAGATTAATATTAATTTAAATAGATATTTAATGTAATAGCTATAAACTCTTGTTTAATAAAAAGTCTTATATGAACCACTGTTGCATTGGGATGGGACCTCTGGGCAAGGATCAAGCAAGTTTGAGAGTCTTGTTTGTTTTTTGTTTATATGGGGAAAGGCCCGTGACAGTCCTCCTTCATAACTTTGTCTTTATGCACTTCTCCTTACCTATGTGTCATTATAACCATCTCCACATTATCCTTCAATACCGCAAATTTAATCCTAAAGTCATACTCAAGCAAAGTTACTGGGTCTCCTACTTGTTTTAATCAAACCTTCTCAATCATCTTATATTTGACGTACAATGCTGCGCCAATCCATCGTTTTCAAAAATTCAATAAATTCCAAAAACCAAAATCAGTTTCATCCCTCCAAATGATCATCACACAATCAACAACCAATCAGATATCAATATTCCAACACAATAACAATCAAACCGGTTCAAACCTGTTTGTATCAACAATAACAACAACTCCATGTCACAATACCCCAACGGTTTTCCTAATTAATACAACAACAACCCCGATGTTATATTCATGTAAAAAAACTGGACTTTTCATATATCTTACTCAGCCCTTAATTAGTTGCAATATGGTTTCACGGGTCCAGGCAACAATACCAAAACCCAATCAACAAATTTTCAATCAAAAAAAGTTGTCTTTATGGTTTCACAGGTCCAGACAGCACATCCAAAACCCAATCATGAAAAATTTTATTATTTCTCACACTAACATAGCTGTTTATGAATGAGCATTAGCCATTCTGAACCACTATTGGCATGGACACATCTTCTTGATGTAAGTTGGTGTCAGTAGTAATTCTGCAATAGGCTACGATTAATCTGCACTTTGATGTATGAGATCGTTAATGTAATGGTAGTAAACGAAATGTTTAATAAAACCCCGCATTTAATGCTCATTTGCAGTAAAAAAAAAAAAATAATAATAATAATAATAATTTTCAAAAAAATTAAGATACATATAAAAACAATAACAATGAAAGAGCAAATAAATTGATAAAAGAAAAATAAAGTTAGGCTACAAATAAATAATTGAAATTGAAAATTAATAAATCAATAGTTTTATCTATACACTTCAATAAAACAAAAAAATTTGAATATTAATATTAATAGATTTATAAAACAATAGCAAATAGTAAATAAATTAGTATAAAATTATATAAAAAAAATATAAAGCATGACTTAGAATAAGAGATAAAAGAAAAATATACTAAAAAAAATATAAATTAATTGTTATTATCTAGATTATCAATTTTAATATCAATCAACTAAATCATAACAATATAGTATTTAAGTATAATCTTTTTAATAACAAATTATTAATAAAAGATAAACTAAATATAAAAAATCTAATTTCTATATAAATAGAAAATGTTTCTGATATAAATAACAAAAAACCATAGAATATATTTTCAGAAAACTTTATATTAATCAAGTCAGATCAAAATTTTTAAAAATCTAAAAGAAGAAATATTTAAGCAGAATAAAAAATAAAATCAATAAATAAATTCTAAATAAATAAATAAAAATTTCAAATATATAATCAAAAATATTTTTAGCAAAGATTTAATTCAGCTTATAAAATAAACATTTGAATCAAGTGGCTTAAATTGCAAAAAATCTTTGTAGATAGTTTTTTTTTATCTAATATTTAAAAAAAACTTTTTTAATAATGAGAGACATTTGAATTATATTCTTATCTTTAATTTAGAAACCCATCTTTAACTATAACAAATCTAACCTATAATTAATATACATCTTACTATTCAATACCAAATCCACATCTTGCAGTTTATTATATCAATATCTGAAAGAATCTAATAGTTAGCTCTTATATACAATTAAATATGTTTCAAATATCAAATTTAAATATATACTAATGGCTCTCTAATCAATTAACAAATAAGAATTGGATAAACAATTTGCAACACATCAAACAATATAACTTTCAAGCAAAAACTAGTCACTATTCATCCTCAACCAGAATAGAATTGATGTTAATACTTACAGTATTAATTATAGTATTACCTTAAGCATAAATAACAATTTTTATAGATAATTAAGTAATTATTGATAGTATTAAATCTATTATATAAAACAAAATTCAAAATATCAAAAAATTCAAAAATATCCACCTACTGAATACTATTTAACAAATTATTTAAAACTATAACATCTAATTAATTTTTCAAAAAATCAAAACTGGAATACAATAAACTGTAGACAAACTTATTAAAAAAGCTATTATATCTAAAAATATATTACTAATCAGTATTATCAACCACAATACAAACAATAACTCTTTATACTTTACTAACTGACATATATTTTAACTTGAAGTTTCTATTAAAATAGGAATTAAGAGATATTTACTTGCCAAATAAATTATTCAATGAAGATTACTAAATTGCAACAGAATAAATATTAGTCCACATATCTATATACTAATTAATTGAAAATACTTAATTAATAATATTTATCCCTTAAAAATTATAAACAATATAACAGATTTCAATAACTATAACAACTGAAAATTCCAGAACAAACTTTGGAATTTGAAACTTCCCATACTAATCAAATTGCATCAAAGAAATAAAAATATATATCTAAGCAAAATCCTAAATGAGAAAATTAATTTATATAGTAACAAGTAAAGATGGGTCCTTAAAGTATTTAGCATATAGAATTTATGTTCTTTTATGTCCACGTTCCCTAGAGGACATAATTCCTAGCTCTTTATTTCAATAGAAACATAATTCCAGAAATGATTTGTATAGATACTTAAAACTATAAAGAATCTTTATAGATAGTTTTTTTTTATTTCTTAATATAGAAATGAAAAATTTTAATAATAAGGGACATTTGAATTATATTCTTACAAATAATTTAGAGACCTATCTTTAGTAACAAGAAAACAAAACATTAACTTTTTATTAAATTTCAAATACACATTAATTTCTGGAATACTAAAACTCTAAATCTCAATATTAGAAGAGCAATTATATATATAACCATTACAATAATATAAAAATATATAGACAACAAGAATATATAATCATATATTACAAATTATATAACAGATTCAGAGAATATTTACAAGCAATATGAATAACAAGATATAACAAATTTTTTCAATAAAAAAAATCATAAAAAATAACAAAAAAACAAAAAAGATCTTGAATATCAAACAAGAAATTCAAAACAGAAATTTTTATCAATCAATAGATCAAGAATAGATATCCATATATTATTAACAAATACAACAAAGTTTTAGTTACTATTTTGGAGTACAGAAAAATGCTCACTGTATATCACTCATGTAACATCCTTATCATACTCATACAATGACTATATTTTTTTTTTTTTTTTTTTTTTTTTTTTAGCTTGACTAGCTGAGCCTTACCTAACGTGATTTTATTTAACAGACATATGTATCTTACACATTTTTACACAGGTAATTACTATCTATCAGTTATTCTACACATCGCTAGACTATATCAGATTTTACCCTTATATTGGCTTATTGCTATCGACTGCCGGAATTCTGACAAGTTGAAGCTAACGTGCATATACTCCGTTAATGTTGCTATTATATGTAAGTGATGTTCTATTTTCTAACCGGGGATATTTTAAGGGGAAGTGAAAGGGGAACTTGGGGTAGTACCTATTAAACAAATAGAACTCTATAGAGAAAGCCTTCTAACCCAAATTGAAGTTGAAACCACTTGCAGGAAGAGACACCAGGTACCACGAGGAGATGATCACCAAACCATCTTGCTCTAAACCGGATGCCTTTAACACCTTTTTGAGTTTCTAACTTCCAGCGATCATCATGACACCAACCAGATGATCGTCGCACCACAACACCTTTTTTGGAGATCACAATCTTAACGCCTACTGGATTGACATGTGAATTGGCTTCTTATAAGAAACGGTGCTTAGCAAATCATGGCACCAGATATCATATTAATTCTATTCAATCGCCTTTACCTGGAGTTGAACTGGTATCTTGTGATCTGGACCTGGAAGCACTGACCACTGTACTATAGACCCACAGGTCTTTTTTTTTAAATTATAGTTAATTGTTAATAAGAAAATATCAATAGTTTTATAAAGTTTCTTGAAGAATTATATATTTTTATGTCAAAAATATAGAATAGTTTAATTTTGTAAAGTTAATAGTTTTGATATTTTATTTAAAGTAATATAAAGTAATATAAAACTTATTAAACTAAATATTTGTGTTTTTTAAATATTGAATACAATTATATTAATTTATTAGTTTCTTAGCTTATACAAATAAATTTGCTATTTATATTGTAATGTTGTATACAAAAAGTTTAATTTTTTTCTTAACATCCTATGTATATATACTGTATAAATTTGAAATTGTTTAAAAATTTATTTTTTTCAATTTTCAATTAATATTTTAAAATAAATTATTAAAATTAAATATTAATAAAACTTTAATATATTGCTTTTTTTATTACAAGTAATATACAGTATATTAAGATTTTATTTAATTCAAATTACCAAATTTATTAAATAATAAGAAAATTTTAATTCTGTTTTTTTTTAAAATCAAATAAAATATTAGCTTTATTGATAAAATTTTAAGTTTTTAATAAAATATAATTTAACAAATTTTGAAAAATGTAAATAAATATTATATGTCAAATTATTTATAAAATTTATATGCTACTTTATAGTCAAAGTTTATATTATGTAAATTTAATTAATCTGTCAAATTATTAACTTTTTTGTTACAGTAAATAATTTAAAAAAACTTTCTGTTGAATTTTAAAAGTTATACAGTAAATCAAAACAATAGTAAAAAATTGATGTTGTTTTAACAAAAAAAAAAAACTTACGTTTTACAAATTCAATTAGAAGAAAATAATATATTTTATAAATTTTTGTTATTCGTGACTATTTTTATATAATATTTTTTAAATAATAACTTTGATTTTTAAAATTTTTTAATAAAATAAAATAAATTTTTTTATAAATACAGTATTTTTATTAATAAACCTATTTAATTCTATTTATAATGTTAATTTACAAATTAAAAAAAATTTTTTTAATAAACATTATTTATTTATATAAGCATAATTATAACTCATATTAAGTGATGTCAGTTCCATGAAACATTAATACAGTTCGCGACGATTTTGACAATTTTCGCGCTTTTCGCGATTTTTTGACTACGTGACGATCATAGTGATAAAGTCACATGTCTATATGCTGCACGGGTGACGCAAATGCTGTCGGTGTGTCGCATGGGGAACAACCCTGTCACACCTTTTGGTAATAAATCTCTTCTATTCGTAATTGATAAATGTTTGTATTTCAATTGTATGCCAAATATTGCAATTTGCAGTTTCTGGGACATCAATGTGTAAATTAAAACCTCCCAAAATGGTGACGATGAAACACGAATAAAAAACATACCGAATTACTTTATATTACCGTAGTATTATTTTCCCCATTCATAATTTGCTATCTTTTTTATTTTTACAGAATAAAAGTTGGAGTTTGCTATGTCTTAATAACGAAGTCGTTATTTTAATTCATTACAAATCCACGTCGTCACTCCTTCTATTACCTTCCACCCATTTTATACCATCTAATTTCGCATTCCTGCTTCCCTTAACCCGAAAATACTCATTACAATACCGTGGATTATGTATGGAAAATGAAACCTACCCATATATTAATCATTACATTGGTTATATTCACTTCAATAACACTTGCGATAATACCACCACCGTCCATAATTCGACTAAAGTTAGCTTTGCGAAATGTCACATCCACTCCAAAAGCTGTTCAGGATTGTAAAAAAAAATTTCGTTTCAAACTACTGAATTTGCATAATTGCATACAAAAAAGAGCTCATCAGAAAAATACACCTAAAAAAAAAGGCGATTCTCAGTCAGAAAATGATTCCGACTCAACATCCTCAGGAATTGATTCCGACTCGACATCCTCAGGAATTGATTCCGACTCGACATCCTCAGGAACCGATTTCCCTTCGACTTCCACAAGAATTAGTTCACCAACAATAATTTCTTCAACGGGTGCGTCAACTTCTAGTAAAAGTATTACGAGCACGTCAACTTCTAAGAAAAGTGTTACGAGCACGTCAACTTCTAAGAAAAGTGTTACGAGCACGTCAACTTCTAAGAAAAGTATTACGAGCACGTCAACTTCTAAGAAAAGTATTACGAGCACGTCAACTTCTAGTAAAAGTATCACGAGTACGTCAACTTCTCCAAAAAGTATTCCGAGTACTTCTCTTTCTTCAAAAAGTGTAACAATAACAATTTCTTCAACGAGAACATCAACTTCCACAAAAGTCAGCTCGACGAGTATACCAAACTCGACCCCCTCTCCAATACAAATCCAAGCAATCGGTCTCATTGGTTTAACGAATGATGTTGAGGTAAATGAATTCAACTTTTGCATGAAAAATAGTTTTCTTTACATCAATTTGTTAATCCTTTTTTAAATATATAGTGGGTGGCACAAATTGCAGTAGGCACACCACCGCAACCATTTCTCATTAGCATTGACACTGCTTCAGCAGATCTTTGGATCCCTTCCACTAAATGTACCAGATGTGGAAAGAGCAGACTATTCGATCCTAAAAAAAGCAGCACTTTTACCGCGATTAATTCACGTTTTCAAATTCAATACGCCGATGGGAGTAGCTCTACGGGATTGGTTGAGCAGGTATTTTATTATTTAGTAATTGTCCTTTCCAGTAACTGTTTTTATTTTATTTATTTACAGATATCATAAATAGGATACTACGCAAATAGGAAATATGAATATAAAAAATCAATGGTTCGCTATGGTCGACAATTTAAGTCAAGAGTTTATGGTGGACGTTATCGATGGAATTATGGGATTAGGTGAGTTAATAGTGTATTTTTATTCAGAGTACGATATGTAGATTAATAGGTTCCAATGATTCCTTAAAAATAGGCTATGATTCATTAGCAGCGGCCGCCGGTACATCTACACCTCTCTCCAACATGTTAAACCAAGGATTAATACCGCGTGCAGTCTTCTCGGTCCAACTTCGCCCTGCTCGTATTCAATCTTCTTACGGGGGTGAATTCACATTTGGTGGGGTGGATACTAGTTTGTTCACAGGACCAATAACATATACAAGTGTAACACAACAATTGTACTGGCAAATCTCGATTGATGGCGTCGAGATGAATGAACAGGTCATAAGTGGAAGCCAACAAGTGATAGTGGACACTGGAACTTCTTTAATGGTTCTTGGGACGGATGTGGTTAATAATATTATTAGGAAAGTTAAAGGGAGGTATGATTCGTCTACTGGAACGTGGCAGGTCCCATGCAATATAGCCAGTGGATCGAATGCAGTGAAAATCGCGATTAGAATAAATGGTGTTGCATGGACGATCAATCGTATGTGCATGTATTTATTTTATTTAAATAACATTACGTGATAAATGTAATGAAATTAATTTACCCTTTTCCTTATAGCTTTGGATCTTGTAAGAGAACAAGTATCGCGCTCCAATAAATTTTGTTATTCAGGAATTGTATCAACTGATGAGAACGTAAGTCGAAATAAATATATTAATTAGTTCCATACAACTCTATTTGTTCAACGTCTTTCTTTTTAATAAATTAGGTGTGGATACTTGGAGGTGTATTTCTGAAAAATGTTTATGTAAGTAATTTATCACACTTCTGGAAAGAGTTAAGTGAAAGAATATCCTTTGAAATTTACGAAATTAATTTTTATAGGTGGTTTTTGACCGTGAAAATAATAGAGTTGGGTTTGCCACTCCCGTTTATTCGTGACCTAAAAAATTTCTAGATACTACCATCTGTGTAATAATCCGATCTATTAATTAATTGTTTCCTGAAAATAAATGTTTAAAAAATTCGAGATAACAAAATTATTTGTCATACAACTTTGTGTTAGCGAGTCAACAATCACATAGCGCTAGAGTTCTCTCACTTGCAATTATCATAATGATATAAACATCTAAACAAAAGTAAATTAGGTGCGCGGTGATACGTTTTTCGAATCGCAATAACCAAACTTGGTACGTTATCGTGCCTGACTAATCACGCAACCGTTAGGACTCGTGATCTTATATAAACAATTATTGAAGCGAGTTAATTAACCGAGCAACACAAATTCTAAAGTCTATAAAGTAGGTAGTCTAATTACTATATTTACAAAGTTAAAAAAAGAGCCACGTGACTTATTTCGCTTAATTAACTATTTTGGTAAATGGAAAGTCTACGGACAGTCGAAATCATGTATCTTTCCAGACCTGTGCTGAACTTCCATGACATGCCAACGATCAAATTTCAATGTGATCGGCAAATGAAAGAAAACGTGAAAACCCTCTTTTTGTATAATAATTGAATGATATGATACATAAATTTACATTGTTAGAATCTTTATGACTCACAATTTTTATGATGACAATTTTTTTTTGGTTTTATTTATGGTTTTTTTCCAATGAAGTCAAAACACAAGGAACTATTCAAAGATGAACAAAATCAGATAGTTGGTATTTGGCAGTATGATTTAAACATTTCAGTTATAGTAATGAATCTTAAATTCATGTGTACAACAGTCAAAAGAATAATAAAGTATTATAAGAATTTGAAAAAAAATAAAATTTCCATCTTGAAGTAAAAGATCACTAGTATTAATTAATTTTAATATAAGATATTTAATTCATATTCTCAAAAAAGATTGCAAAGTTACAAAGTTATATTAAATGTTATGCAAATAAATCCATGCAATTAATATCTATTAAATTTTTTAATATGTACTTTGCAACAATATGTTTATAATGAAGATTATTATCTTAAATAGACAAAAAAAATTATTTATTAATAATTAAAATCAAATAATTTATTTTAAATAAGTGAAAAAGTAATCACAATAATTTTGAATAAAATTACTTATTATATTATTTGAAGTATGGGATTTATTTTAAAGTATATAAAAGTAATAGCTATAATTATATTTGATAATATCTGGAAAAAAAATATAATGTTGATTATTTTATTTCAATTTTTAAATCTAATAGAAAAGATATAATTGTATAAAAATGTTTTACTACAAATAGCTTGGATTTATTGATACAAGTTAACTAATAACAAAAGATAATTAATTATATAAAGATCCTTAATAACAATCTATTATTATATTTAAAAATCTCAATACTGAAAATAGTTATTTATTTTAAAATTAATAATTATTTAATTAACTAAACAAAAAGTATAAAAAAATAAATAACATAAAAAAATATCTTTTGTCTTTATAACTTATTCAAAATCTTAATCACAATTTTATTAAATATATTTGAGACAAATTAAAATATAGAATTTATATATACTATATAATTTTTATTAATTAGTAAAACAAAACTATTTGAGTTTTTGTAAGAGAAATAATTTAAATAAATAATTTAAATTATATAATATCATATAATAATAAAATTATTATATATAAATATATAGTATATTTTTTTTATAGAATCTTATTTTATATTCTGTTAATATGATTTTGACAAGTTTATTATTTCTACTAGCAGGTTTATATTATATTAAAGTTGGATAAATATTTTCTTCATTTGAGATATATATTTCTTGACTTGGTCAATATTACTCTTTTTAATTTTTCTTTACCCTTTTTTTTTATTACTTGTATTTTTCAAATAAGTTTTCTATTCATTTTTTGGAGGAGATCTTAATTGTTTTTTTTTTCTCATAGTAAGCATTGGATAAACAAAATTTTAATTAGTTTTTCTTTTATAAACAACAGTTATAAAAGAAAAATTTTAATTTAGAAATATTTGTTCTTTATTAATTTATTTTATTATTTTTTTTTTACTTTGTTCTTCTTTTTTTTTCTTTCTTATTATTTCTTTTTTATTATTTATTATTATTCTTTTTTTTTTGTTCATGACATTATATTTGTGATTTATTACTAGACTATTTTAAACTTTTTATAATTACTATAACTCTATTTTAAACTTTATAATTATTGATTATTGATTTGATTAGATATAATATATAAAAATTATGGCATACAATTCAATAAGCTCAATATTTATCTTAACAATTCTTTTTTTTTTTCTTTGATATCCTTATCAAAGATTTTTATAACCTTGTTATTCCTAATATAACCTTAAAATCTTTATATTTATAGGTTTTAAAGGTTGTATACATTATTAGGTAAATAATTATGAATATGAAATAAGCTCTTTTTTTTATTATCAAATTTACTATTTCAGAAGTTATTTTTAGCAATACAATATATAAGAACCTTTTTTTTATATAATAATTTATCACTAATTTGTTATAAATATTATAATATTTTTTTTTCTTATTTTAGACTTTGCATATTTAATTATGGCTATATTTTATACTTTCAAAAATAGTTCTACTAAATCATAACTTTGCTGAATTATCATTTTTTCTAGTAATTTTTTTAATATATTAAGATATATTAATTGCTTAATTTCTCTTCCATATATTAAATAAAATAGTAATATGCCAGTTATAAAATTTTTAACTATTTGGTAAACAAAAAGAATCAATAATATTAGCAAATTTCAATCAATAATATTTTTTATTAATTTTGTAATTGTCTCATATAGAGTTTGATTAAAGTATTCTGTTAACTTATTTATTTATAGATAGTAAGATATCAATATTTTATATTTGATAATAAGTTTTTATAATAATTTCCTAATTATATCATTATTAAAATATATTTCTTAATCCGATATGATTTTTGCCAGATATCTATACATATAAACAATATCTTGATACTAGAAACTGATTACAGTTTTGATGTTTGCTTGCTTCATAGCAATTGTTTCAAACCACTTTATTAATATAATTTATATTATAAGAATATATTACTTCAATTTTGATATTTGTGACAATAATCCTATAAAATTGATTTTAATTTGATAAAATAGTACAATTACAGGTAAGAGGTATAATGGTTCAGGTATTAATACTTTTTTTCTATATTGGTAATAATTGTATTTTTTAATATAAGCTCTAATATCTTTATATATTTGTAGCCAATAATAAATATTATAAATCTTCTTAATATAATATCTTTGCCAAAGTATTCTTCTAATGGATAATAATACATTATAAATAAAATTGGATCTATTTCATATTTTCACATAATATATAACAAATAGTTTTTCTTTTATTGATTTTTTTATATAAGATTTTATTATTGAATTCAAAGAATTTGCTTTTTTTTTTACAGTCTCTATCTTTTCTCTTGTTCTAAAGTAATTGGCATTATTTTTTTTATAAATAAATCATCAAATGTTTATAATAAGTCTTATTTATTATATTGTTAATAAAGTTAATAAAGTAATTAATAAATAAGTGACAATAGTAATTACTAGTAACTACTTCTTATATTTTTTCCATCTTTTTTATAAGCAATTGGTCAATGCAACTTATATTATATCCAATTTTCAAAACAAGATATAATTATTAACAACACTAAAATTATTATATTCAATTTAGAATTTCTAATTGATAAATTCTATGAATTATATATGATATTATTTAATAGTATTCCTTATACTTTATTATTGAAGTCAGAAACAATAAGAAAATTATCTGAACTCCTTCTTACTTTTCTAAAAAACAAATGAAAATTAACTTTGCTATCTTAATCTTAAAAATTAAACATTCATAGTACAAAAGTCTATATCTATTAAACTTATCAAGCCTAAATCCAAATCAAGATATATTAACTAAATATGAATCCTGAAACTATTTAATATATAAAATTTTATAGATAATTATGTTCTTTTGAAAGGAACATAATTATTTATTTTTTATTTTAATAGGAATATAATTTAAAAGACATTTGAATTAGATGGTCTAAATTATAAAAAATCTTTATAAATAGTTTTTTTTTAATAATAAAAAATATTTAAATTATGCTCTTGCTTTTAATTTAGGAATCTATTTTTAATACTAACTTCATTTATTAAAATAATTCACCTTTCTACTTTATGAAAAATCCTATTATCAATAATACAAATTTGGATAACTGCTCAAAATAATATAAAAATATCTTTAATATTATTAGATTCTATATTATTTGTAAAAGCTTATTATAATCAAAACATTTGATTAATTCCATAATACTTTCAATCTCAAAATAATCAATCTTTTTAATAAATTTATAAAAAAACTTTATAATAATAAATATAGTAATCTTATCATATTTAGAATTAAATTATTTTAGATACTTTCCTAACAAAAGAATTCTTTTATTATTTATATCCTGAGCATTATAAAGATTCATATTGTTTTAGATATAATTTCTGAACTAAAAACATTTTTATATTTTTAATTGCTCCTTAACAAAAAAAATAATCAAACAAATAATAGACTTTATTAATCTTATTTTTTATTTAAACAACAATAATACATCAGTATCAAACATATAACAAGCAATAGATTTTGCCTATAGAATCACAACTAATATTTTTTCAATATCTAATATTTATAATTGAATCCAAACATCTATTAAAGTGCTTATATTATCATACAATCTTATTTAAAAACTTCAATACAATATAACAAATATTACTTCTTTTACAAGTATCAAGTGAAACAAAATTTTTAAAAAATAATAATAATAATTACAATAATAATAATAATATTATTATTATTAATAACAGTAATAACAATAATAATAATATAATATTAATAATAATAACTTTAATAATAATAACAACAAAAACATAAAAACATAAAAAGTTAACTTCTCTTGCTATAAAATTGGATGGTTAATAGGTACTTAAACAGATAGGCCAATCTTTGAGCCTTGCATTAAGCTCTTTTTAGTTAAGAGAGATATAGTTTAGTCTAGCAATTTATAAAACTACTATAATGATATATTATTTATAATAAACAAAGAGATTAACGGTTGTCTTCATTCCTTAAAAAAAAAAAGTTAACTTCTTCTCTTATAGTATTACCAGTTCTATCTTAACCTATAACAATATTACAATTGATATTCTAACTTTTATTACTAAAACATTTATTCGAAACAATTTTAATTACTCAAAATATATACTTAATTTTATTTCTAACTATCACAATAGTATTTTTCCAAACTTTAAATAGGTATTTATAGCTACTTGATATTATTTAATTAGTATACTAGTTTAAAATTGCTTTTTTGATAGAAGTTAACTGATTACTATAGGCAAGCTAGCATTTAACTTATTACAAATTGCACATAAGAAATATTGTTTCTTTTTATAATATATACCTTATTATATACAACTAAATAAAGAAATAATGTTTACCTATGTTAATAATAATAATAATAATAATAATAATTGCTAGTAACAATGATTTTATCTTTATTCTCTTTTTTTTTCATATTATTATATTATTATTTATTATTATTATTTTATTATTATTATTATTTTTAAATATTTTTTCCTTATCTTTTTTTCTTTTATATTATTTATTATTGATTATATATAGAGTAATTTATAATCAAAACAATATACTATTATGGTTCCGAAAATTGGAATCGCATAGACTCGCATGAACTCGCATATATATAAAAAACATAAGTGGGTTATAATCCACCTATTAAATTTATTATAAGAGTTGGAATCAAATGGAATCGAACACAGAATCGTTAGGATCCTTATATACTATATTTATATTATTATGTTTCTTTCTATTATAGTGTTTAATAGTAAAGTTGTATAACTATAAAT
>CAJVPV010000353.1:0-23181 GCA_910591835.1 Acaulospora morrowiae
ATATAGAAATAAAAATTTTTAATAATAAGGGATATTTGAATTATGTCCTCACAAATAATTTAGGGACCCATCTTTACTTACAAGGATGATTAGAACACCCAAATATCCCGAATACTTTTCACCTGGTTCCTCGGAGAAGGTATTATACTCTTTGTTACCACTTGTGGCTTCAGATTTTCTTTTTTAGAGTCCTCTTCTTTTAAGTAAGCGTCAGATTGGGATAGCCCCAGGCTAGAGTATTCTTTTGTGCTATGGAGTCTGCCGTGTCAGGGGGGATTGTGGGCTTTTATCAGAGTTAAACCAGAAAACTTTTCTTGTGCAACCTTTTCTGCTTCGACCTGTTTTCAGCCTGCAATTGTCAGAAAGACCAGAGGTCTCAGGGATTTAATTAGTTTCTATTGTAATATTGTATTATATTTATATTAACTTTTTAAAGTTTTTTTAAAAGTTTAGAACAGCTTTATAAAATAGTTATTATATTTTGGATTAAATAATCTGTTCTATATTGAATTTTTGTAATTAGGTTCTTTAATATTAATAAAATTGTAAAATTCAATATTTTATTTTTTCTTTAAAAATCTTTTGAATTAAGTAAAATATAAATAGTTTCTATCAATAGTATATAATATATTTAATAAGTTTTCAATAAGTTTTTTAAAATCCTTTTTAAACTTTTTATAGTTATGAATCAAGCTTTATTAATAAATTTTTTTAGTATTAAGTATATAAATAATAGTTTTTGATTTCAAGCTTTATGTTGCAAATTCTGCAATTGTTATATGTTTTATATAGCTAGAGCTTTTTTGCTTCAAGTCTATTTAATATTAATAATCTATTATGTATTAGTTTAATTCAAATTTTTTCTTTTTATATTCTTTAAATAATATAATTAATATATTTAACTTGATATTGCTCTAAATTTGCTTTTAGATAAACTTATTAATTAATTTGATAATTGAATAAGATTGTATTTTATATATGTAACTAAAATTATTTTACAATTGATTCAATTATTTGAAATTTTTATAATGCCACAATTAATGTGCTGCAAGCCGCAATTGTGATACAATTATATAAATTTGTCACAATTAAAGTAATATGATGCAATCATGTGATTTTTCACAATTGTGCTGCAATTAAATTAATATGACACAATTATGTGATTTGTCGCAATTATTAAATTTGTTGCAATTGTGCCGCAATGTCAAAATTGTGCTGCAATTATTAACCAATTAAATTTAAAAAAATAAAAAAAAAAAAAATAACAAAATTATTATTTTTCTATCTATGCAATCACCATTATTCTCTATTACTAACTTATATTTTTTTTTCATTGACTTAACTAGACTTTTTAATGTAAAATCTGATATTTTTTGTCATTCATCCACCAAAAATATTTTTAATTGATCTAAATTTCATGATATTCTTTTTTCAATGTTTGTTTTCATTATATTTTATAAGTTTTTAATTGAATTTAAATCCAGACTACCAGATGACCAATCAATAACTTCTAGAACATTTTTTTCGAGGTAAGATTTAGCAAGATGACTCATATGTTTTGAGTCATTGTCTTGTTGAAATTGCCACTTTACTTCCATTATGTTCTTGATATCCTTGATATTTTTCTCTAGTATATTAACATAGAATTCAGTATTCATTTTTTCCCTAAAACAAAATAAGTTAGCCTTACCTTTCTTAGAAAAGCCTTTCCACACAAGAATTTTTCTCCTATCTTTAGAAACCCAACAAATTGAATGTAAGCCCTTGTGCTACTGTCTAACAGTATTATGGAACAGCTGAAAAGTCACATCGTCTGTAAAAAAGATTTAACTCCAATTATCATGCAAGTGCTTTTTAGTCCACTTCAACTGATTTTTTTTTATAGAGAAATAAGCATTGGTACAGCCTTAGGGACATCATTTCTATAACCAAAAGCCTTCAAATGCTGCATGATAGTTGATTGGGATATTGTCCTATCCAATTTCACAATCAAAGTTCTTATAGATATAAAAGGATTTTTTTTATATAATGCTTATTTTTTGTGATATTTTGTTCGAAAATGTTCGTGGATGACCAGTTCTTTTGAAATATGTTGTTTTTTTAGTCTTCCGCAACTTATTAAAATTGTAATAAATTGTTAAGATAGATATATTCATTTTGATATGTATTTCCTTTGCGATGCATACACCTTTGTTCCAATAATATAATATTAACTGATACTGATCATAAAGGGTAGTGGCAGTCATTTCAATTTTGGTTAACAGTGCAAGAAAAGAGCCAGGGGGTCAAGAATCCATGGGTAAATTTGTCAAAGATTTATTTTATTACATGTAAATTTTTATGGTATGTTTCTATCTAATTTTGATTAGTAACATATGTACAAATTATTATTGATTAAATTTCAAAAACTTATGACCTATACTATATATTGTATATATATTTTATATTAAATAATTATATCAAAATAATTGTGTTAAAATAATTATATTAAATAATTGCATTAAAATAATTGTATTAAAATAATTGCATCAAAATAATTGCATCAAAATAATTGTATCAAAATAATTATGTCAAAATAATTATGTCAAAATAATTGTATCAAAATAATTGCATCAACTTTAAAAAAATATGATTTGACTCAATTGTTAAATTCTTTATTTTTAATTGCATCTGATTCAATTTAATAATTTCTTTATATCTTAGTTCATATTTTCAAGTTTGATGTTTTATTAATTTCTTTGATAAAATTCTTGAAGGCTATATTTATTATTATACATGTAATAGAAATTTATAGATCCTTGATATAATTGATATAATTATTTGATACAATTAATTGAGTTATTAATAAAATATATAAAATAATTAAGCCAAATGCAATTATTTTTAAAGATTTTGATAATTAAGTCAATAATAAAATAATTTAAACAATATATATATTTATTGTTTTGTTATATTAGGTAGCAATAGTTTATATACAATATATCTATTGTTTGTTAAAGTTTATATAATTACTAATAATTAAATAGCCTGTTTGACAAATTAATTTGTATATTTATTATATACAATATATTGTTAAAATATGTTTTAATTTTCTTTAAATTAAAACTGATATTTTTTTTGTCTTGAATCTTAAGGATATTATACCAAATAGATTAGTTATTAATTTTGAATTATTTTTTATATCAATTTGGAATTGATTTTGAATATTAATTAAAAGTATTAATATAACTTTGATTATCTATATAAATAATTATTTTTTATTTTTTGAAACTATAAGAATTGTTGTTAGAATTGCTATAGCTTCTATTCTACTTAATAATAGTCAATTTTGAACTCTATATTGAAAGCTGTTAAAAGAAATTGATTTTTGAGTTATGATTCAGACAATATTTATCTTGATCTTATCTTTTTGTTTTTTTATTCAAAAGTAAATTTTCTGTTAAAATTTATATATATAAACTGTTAATTATAAATTGTTATTTTAAGAACTTATTATTAAATAGAACTTCTATAAGATCTATTTTATAGTATTCTAATATAATTATTTGTTTAATTAATTCTGTATTTCAATTGATTATTTGAATTATTTGTAATCTTTCTTGTTTTATATAATTGGTTAATGTTTTTAGTATAACAAAGTACTTGTTTTTTAAGTATTATTAATATTTCTTTTGATAAGTCTATTATATTTCCAGAGCAATTCTCATATAATATCAAGTAGGTTTTGGCTTCTTTACATAAAACATGTGATTTTATTCAATCAAGTACTTTATCAATAGTTCTTTTTTTTTCATTGTTTGTTTTTTTGACAAATCTTTATTGTTTTTCTCTCATGGTTCCAAGTATTAGATTAGATAAATTAATTAGATTTCTTTTCTTTTGTAATGTTAATCACATATCTTAATTATAAAGTTTTTAATTTAAGATATGATTTTTATTATTATTATTATTTTTTTACTATTATTACTCTTCTTCTCACTCTTATTATTATATTTATTGTTATACTTATTGTCATGCTTATTGTTACACAGTTTTTTTACCCTCCTTCTTTTATATTTGCATAATACATTTCTATTAGCTAATGTTATGTCAAGCAATTCCTATTAGACTCAAATAAACTATTCTTAATTAATAAGCTATCTAAAACAATAACTAAATTAAATTTTGAAATTGTATCATAATTAAATACACTACTATAAACTATCAATTATCAGCTATTATAAATAAGGGCATGTAATATGTCAGAGCATATTGTGCAATTATGCCTTATACCATTTCCCTGCTAACAGTGTGTAGAAACTGTATAAAATAAGTGTTTTTTGAATTCTTTTGTTATTATGTACAGTATCTTGTTTAAAAAGTTATAACTTATATTTTTCCTTGCAACTTGAGTTATACAGTATATAGATTATTTGATATTGCTTTAATAAAATAATATTCAGATTGCAGATGAGTTCATAACAAGTTTTGAGAAAGGTTTATTCCAATTCAGATACAGTATAGTTGTAATAAAAAAGTATAGTTAAGCTATCTATTGAACAGCATGATATTAAATTTATAGTCTATATTTTGATAATAAATATTACTTTGCTCTTGTTTTGATCATTTATTACTATTTTTAGTATTTATTAACCAAATTTAAACATATAATTAAAAGTTTTCAATAGATTATTTACAACAGCATTTTCTATTTTTTGCTCCGATGCTTTTTTAATAGATATATTACGATACTCCAATAGCAAATTCGAAACATCGATTATACCAACGGTCCACTATGTAAATGCAAGAAAATTAAATATCAGAAATTTCAACATATAATTGAAATTAAGAGTTTAAACATTACCTTATTTCTATTTTCATTCAATTTTGACTCTTTTTATGCCGGGTCCAACAAACCATTCATATTGAAATTCGGGTTTTTCTTTTGTTCAGATTCAACGCTATCATCTGATTCACTTGATTCAGGATGGTAGGATGAATAGGATGCATCAGGTGTATCATCTTGACTCGGTGCATCATTACCTTCACCTGATGCATCATCATCTTTAGCCGGTACAAGAAATGGATTGTTTGGACTATCCTTTGTTACTCCTGAGTATACTTCTTGACCATTAACGTCTTTATGCGCCTCATCAATATCACTTTCATCGAATTTCAATTTTTTGGTGAAGGTTCATCGTCATAATCATCGTCTTCATCATCAGTGAGTTTCCCACTTTCTATGCGATGACTTCCCGAAGCAAAAGTATTATGTTCCCCAGCATTACTTTCTGTTGTGCCAGTGATCTATAGTTAAAACATTTTTAGCAATGTTGTAAATGTTCAAAATTATACTCATTGTTAAATGACTTACTGTCTTCATTCTAAAGGTGAAGTCTTGTTGAATCTGCAAATTTGTATCATGGGCTTCTCGACAGGCTAGAATCTAAAGCATAAATTTGAATATTGAAGAATAACAAACCTATAAGTTCAGAAATGACTGATAGTTAGACATACCACTTTCTTTTCTTTTAACCAAATTTCCCAGTCGCGCTGAATAGTTTCTTCCTATTTAAAAAGCATATATTAAAAATATTTCATATTTGATATCAAAAATTGTCAAATACATACATCATTATTTACGGTTCTCAATTTATCAAGAGTTGCGCCCTTACTACGGCTTAAAGCAAGACTAAAACATTTTTTGTATGTGTCTATTGCTCGAGATCGTACCGTTGGGTGAATTAGGCGAAAAAAAGCAATTGGTGTTGGATTGGGAGAATTTATGATCCAATCTATCTTTGCGTTTTGCCTTTTCTTATTAACTTCCTTTCTTTTTACTTTTCCCATTACCTTGCAAATGTAAAAATTGTGAGAAACATCCTAAACAGAAGGCATCAAGCAACTACTAAAGCGAGCTATCCCTCAATCAAGGCCGGCCTCCGCTCGATGGAGACTTGCCATAACTGGCTTCCGATAGGCCTCAACCCTACCGCGGACACCTTTTCATGATGTCAAGCTCATGACAGTTCTAAAGCAACGAAATCCGCCGGCCACCGCTCGATGGCGACTCGCCATAACTGGCTTCCGATAGGCCTCAACCCTACCCGCGGACGCTTCCTTCGCGCTAGCAGAACTATCAATATAAGTAACGAGGAGATAGGAGAATTTGACAAACTTACACGATACAATATTAAAAAAAAAAAAGTTTCGCGTTTTTTATCGATCTACATGTCAGGATCTTTAATTACTATAATCACATGACCAAAATTCAGCGACGGGGAAAAAAATAAATTCCCTAGCAAAAATCACCGGACGTTGATCAAATTCGGAAGCGATTTAATTTAAAAACTAATTAAAATTTTTTTTTACTTAAAAATTTCACTTCAATTTTTGCGTAACCACTAATGCTAATAAAGAATTAACTTTTGAACAAAAAGCAGCCATAAATTATAGTTATAAAAAAAAAGATACCTATTGTAATATTGCAACCAATGTCAAAAAAAAAGTGTGATGGGTAACATTATAAAGTGTTTTATTGAAATTGGATTTACAAAATCATGAACACAATGATCGAAACAATCATAACTTCTCAATAAACATGTTTGTACCACCCTCAAAAAACTTGTTACTGGCAAAAAGGATAACAGACATGTTACTGTTACAAAACTAACCAATTTTTTTATAGTCAAAATAGAAATTAAAGTATCTGAAAAAACCATTTATTGAATCCTGCATGAAAAATAGTTAAGAAATTGTATTGTCCATCCCAAGCCCTCCTTTTGGAAAAAAATATTAAAAACTGACTTACTTGATGCCTTGCATATAAAAACTGGACCATTCGAGACTTTAAAAAAATTGTCTGAAATAATGAATCTACATTTACTTAATTTCAGCAAAGGAATAAATATTGTGTTTGGCATAATTCATGTAAAGAGTGAAATATTAAATATTTTTCTATCACTATTAATCATAATCCAAGCCATATATATTGGAATGTTTTTTATAGTTCAGTATTGGTTTCCTTGTTCCTTTTCATATTTCAATTAAAAATAAAATAAAATTAGTTTATTAAATAAAAAAAAAAAATTAAACTTACATTTTTTTTCTTATAACAAAGTCATATATCATAACTCTTCAAGATTATTTTTTGCTAGCTCTTCGAAATTTTGATAGAACTAATTGAAATCATAATGGTTACTCTTGGTTTCAATATGATAATATAAGGCCATACATCATAAAAATTATAAAGAAATTTTTTGTTAATAAAAATATTTGAATTATGGATTGGCCTTCTCGAAGTTCAGATCTTAACCTGATCAAAAACCTTTGGCATTATATTAAAGTTCAGGTTTACGAGATCAAACCTAATAATTTAATAGAGCTCGAGAATTGTGTTTTAAAATGTTGGAATAAGATCAATCCAATATATTGTGATAAAATAGATAACTTAGTTTTATTTTTACTTATTTTTTATTGAATTATCATTAGTTTATTTTTAGCCATAGGATTTGTTATTTTGTTATAGTATAAATATCTATTTATAGCATGTGTAATGTAGATCAAACAGCTTAAAAGATCCAAACAATCCAGAAGGCCCAAAAGACCTACAAGGCCTATGATCTATAAAATTATAATATCATGACACATAGATCAGACAGCCCAAACAGTCCAGACAGCCTAGGTAATCTAAAATAGAAAATACTATATAAGTAGCTGCTGTCCATGTAATTTTTAGTCAGTTTTGAATAACTTACTCTTGTAATCGTTTGACTTTTGTCTTGGTGTCTTAATAAAATATTATTATTTTATTAAACACATTTTGATTACAAAGATTTATTGAAAAATCTTTGCCATACCTTGAAATATTTGAAAGAGATTATCTTTGGAATGACAGACTGTTTTATATAATCTCTAAATTCCTTCTAAAAACTATTACTTGGATATAGATCAAATTAATTTTGATTATATTTTTGATGATAACGACAAGACAGTTGTCTTGAAGGAATGGATAATTTGGAAAATCGAAGGAATATCATTATCTGGAAGGAACAATTAATTAGAAAATTGGAAAAAGAACAGTCTCCTTGAAGAATTTGTCAATTAAAAGAATTATATGAGCAATACACATCAGAATTGAACAATACCACAAGTATTATCGACACTAAAATATTTTTCTGCTAACTGTTCTTACTTTAATATCAGCCTCTCACCAAAATCAAGTGAAAATGATCCAACCATATCTGGAAATTACTCTATCACATCTGATCAAAGCTTAAATATACTACTCGCTTAATCCATAGATCTAAACAATCAAAGGGAATACTCATTTGGACTTGAATTAATACCTATATAGCAAATAAGAAATAATAATAATAATCATATGTGGTCATTACCAATACTATGATAATAAATCAAAGAGAAGAACAATTATGATGAAGAGGAACAAAGGAATTATATTAGCAATAACTTCCCAAAACAAAATCCAAAAGATAATTTAACTATAGTATTGCAAAATTTGAATCAAACCATGTAACAAGTAAAGTTTCAAAATGGAATAAGGGAAACTTATCTAGTATCACTACCTACTTTTGGGAGAGGAGAACAGGATTTATTAGCTTGGTTGTATAGCTTTTATGATACTTGTATAACAAATAATATAATAGAGGAATGGTGATTGGATCTTCTTTCAATCTACCTAAAAGGAATTACTTATATCTGATGGATAGAAATAGGACATTATATTAATTTGTAAAATAGCAATACATATCTTGACTAATCATTTACTTATTGCTTCTGTTGCAAATGGTATACTTCTCACTAAAAATCAAAGTAAATAAATCAATTAAGGAATTAAATCCAAAAATCTGAAGAAACCATTAATAAATACTAGAATGCAATTATTATTATTATTATTTTTTAACTTAATTAGCTAGGTCTTGCCTAACATACTTTATTTAGTTTACATATGTATTTCTTTTACAAAAGTTACTATCTATAAACTATTCTAGATACATATTAGGCTATATCAAATTTCTTCTATATCGGCTTATTGCTATTGACTTGTCCTACTGGTACATATCAAGGCTAACATGCCAAGACTTCATCAGTGTTGCTATTATATGAATAGTAAAAATTAAAATTAAAATTAATAATGTTGTTTCCCTGATCTAGTCAGCTCTCTAAGAGCTTTTGCTATATATTTGATATTTCCTTTTGTCTATCTAACATTTCTTGTTGGTTGAATTGTATAATGGATTGATTATTTTATGAGTGCCCTCTGTTTTTGCTTCTCTTGTCTATTCTGCTAATATTTTCACTCTTTTTCCATTGTTAAAAGCATTCATACCTTTGTATCCATAGCTTTTGTAATGTTTCTGTCATTCTACCTATTGTTTTCTTCAATGTGTCTTTTGTTTTTGTTTTATTTGCTTGTTTTATTAATGAGATTAGATTTTTGCTAAAGATACCTTTAGTTATATATCTAAGGTTCTTTTCCAAGTTAATTACTATTTCTTTAAGCTGGCTTTGCCAATTGAGTTTGTTTCCTTTGTCTTATATTCTGCTTGAATTTTCCTCTTTTAGGATTCTAAGGAATTTTGATCTAACTTGGTCTGCATAGTGCTCTTTAAATATGTATTCTGTAGTTTTCTATTGGTTACACTAGAGGCATTTGCCATCTTTGTAAAGGTTTGGTTTCCTATTATACAGTTTGCTTTTTGTTGGCAATTCATTATTAAGAAGTTTGTATCTGAAGGCTCTAATATTGTGATCTTGTTGGTTAGTTTCGAAGCTAGTAATTTTTGATAGTAACAAACAGGCCCATGTTCTTTTTCAGTCTATTTCTCTTTTATCATCTGTTTTCAACCATGCCTTGTATTTCTTTGTGTAGTCCATGCGCTGATTTATTTGCTGTTTTGCCATTGTTTCATGAATTCACTGATATCAATGTCTAAATCTTCTTTGTTCTATTGCAAGGTACAAATCAAGCTATCAATATGTTGGCTTTCGATTTCAACTATTTACTCATATTCTAGCTCTCTTCCTTCCTTTGCTAAAGTGTCTGCTCTATCATTGTTGTTATTTCCTGCATGAGCCTTGATTTTCCTGAACTCTGTCATTACTTTTTTGAATTGGATTTGATTCATGATAAGTATTGTTGTAAGAAGATTTGTTGCTTTCGCTAGTCACTGCTTTTTGAGGAGTTTGAATAGTATTGCATATATTGCACTTTGACTATCTGCATATATTGTTACTGCTATGTTTGTGTCTATAATTGCCAGTGCTGTTAGAATTGCCAAGAGCTCTGCTTTTGTAGATGATGGAAATCCTTCGCATCTGTCTTTGAACTCCACTTGTAATTATGTTTCTTGATTAATAATGATCCAACCTATATTTATTTTGACTTGCCTGTTGCTATATTTGTCAAGTAAGCCATTTGTATAAATGTCTACCATTTTCCAGTTCTGAATAGTTCTTTTAGTTTCTTTAAGTTTCTTTTTGATATTATGTTATAGTTTGAGTTTTTCCAGACCTTTAATGCTAGTTGCCCCATCCTTTGTATTATCAATATCAATTTGTGGAGTGTCCGATATTTCTGATGATGTGTGACTCTAGTTGTGGATTTGCCTAATTGAGTTTGGTGATACTTGAACTCGGGAGAGGTTGCCTATTATGGGGTTATACAGCTTTGAGCTGTTCTTTGTTCTTCTCACTGGAATAGTAATTGCTTCTTTGGTATTAATTTCTCTAATGTATTTGTTTGGCTTCCCTTGTATATCTATTTCATACCCACTACATTTTTCGATGGAAGAGTTAAAGATGGGTCTCTAAAGTATTTAGTATATAAAATTTATGTCCCTTTACGTCTACGTCCCCTAGAGGATATAATTCCTAGCTCTTTATTTCAATAGGGACATAATTCCAGAAATGATTTGTATAAATGCTTAAAATTATAAAGAACCTTTATAGGTAGTTTTTTTTTATTTTTTAATATAGAAATGAAAATTTTTAATAATAAGGGACATTTGAATTATGTCTTTACAAATAATTTAGGGACCCATCTTTAGGAAGAGTCTCCTGATATCTGTGTGAAGTGTTGGGTCTTGAATATGTTATTGAATACTCTGATTTGTTTATTGACCTTTCCTATATGAATGTTGTGATTGATAATCGTGAATATATATCTGTGATGTTGAATGCTATTTTGGTTGGCTAAGTCACATATGGCAAAAGTGTTTATAGTAGTTTTTGGATAGTAGTCTTCATTCCCTTGGAACCAGTAAATAATTTCTTCAAACCAACAGGGCTTCTGCCCCATGTATTTTACTTCCAATTGGGTTTTAAGATATGTCCATATAATATAGTGTAAGCTTGTGGTGTTAGTTGCTTGTTTGATAAAGATGAAATTATGTTTTCTCAGATTGTTTCTATTTTTGTTGTATTATGAGTTTAGTATGAAGTCTTTCAGGGGGGTTCAGTTGTTCCTTGATATAGGAGTGGTTAATTTGAATCTCTTTGTTACTTTAATATATATATTATTCAACTTCAGGAGGTGAAGAATGTTAGCTGTGAGATTTTGATGAGAAGGTTTCTTTATCTTGTGTTATATATCCAAGATATTATAAGTTGAAGCCCAGTTCTATAATTGTTGAAGTCTTGCTCTTGTAATTTGTTCTGTGATGTTTTTCTCATTGAGGTCTTGAATCTATCTTGTTGTTTGTAGTTTTAGCTATCTGTCATAAATGTTGAATATTTTATATCCTGTATACGAGTGAATATCACTATTGATGGCTATTGAAGGAAGTTCAATTTTGATTTGAAGGTTGATACAATTTTGCTGTTGATTTGATTGCATTCTCTTTGGATTAATACTGTATCTTGGATAAGGTATTCGAGTATTGGCATAAGAACTTGGTTAATTATATATCTGAATTGTTTGTCTGTGATTCTTTTCCACTGGAGGAGTTTTGTGATAAAGAAGGTTTTGTTGAGAATTAGTTGCTTCTAGTGCCACATCCTTTATTAATTATATACTTATAGCTGCCTACATTTTATAGCAACCTATATTATAGATTCTTTTCGCTTATGTATTACTACAATTATACATGTGGTAGAAATTGGTAGATCCTTGACGCAATTGACGCAATTATTTGATGCAATTAATTGAGTCACTATTAAAACATATAAAATAATTGAGTCAGACACAATTATTTTTGAGAATTTTGGTAATTGAGTCAACAGCAAAATAATTTACACCACATGTATAACTACAATACACCTTAAGTTACATATATTAACAAGTGATATACATATATGTTTATAGTAGATCTATCTATATATAAGTAGCTATATATCTATCCTACATAATGCTATGTATAGTCACTACTTTATTTAGAAAGGGGTCCCAATTCCTACTAAACTCAGAAAGATGTGCGAATCCTTCTTAATTTTTCCCAGAACACTTTTATTTAAGAGTAGTTTGATTATCAGACCATTGATTACAGTATCCTGAACCTTGGTTTTCAGTCCTTCGGAGTGATCCGCGAATTTCTTCTCCCACCAAGGCCTTCCGATAGTAAAGTCTATAAAACATAATACAGCCACATACTTAATTGGACTTGAAGCCTATCAACAGTTTTGATTTGCCCTTATCAGATCATGTAAACTTCTTTACTAGTAGTATGCTACTGGTTTGAAATCTACTCTTCTTATTACCATTTGGTAATGCGGTTGTGTCAAGGATAATCCTATCCGATTTTAGACATTCAATTTGATCATAATTTTTCATATAACCAGTATTTATACTAAAAAACATCAGTTAGTTTACGGTTACATCAATGAATACAGATCCTATCAGCTACTTTCTTTTTGTCAGGAGAATTACATTAGCCTTCTGAAGGATTTGAACCTATATCTTGTAATCAAACCTATAGAGTACTAACCACTGTGCTATGAACCTATAGGTCAGGATATGATTATGGTCTTATACTATCGAATAGATTCAAATAGAGATTATCCAACAGAGAATAAATTATAACAATTTGATAATAGATTAAGGAATGAAATTAGGGAACCGGTGGAAATATCTATTCCCACTGATATTAAGGAAGTCCTTAATCAAGCATAAGCAGTGAAATTGACTTTATCTAGGTATACTCCCTTAAGTGCCTATTCAATGCTCCCAAATTCCAATAATGCTGGCCATGAATTACAGAATATTTGAATGGTATTGTTGGGCCGGAAAACAGCGAGTCAATCACTTGCCCGGTCCAAAGTTGGAGTTATGAAAGGTAAGTCGAGACGTGTAAGATTGATTTTAGCCGAGATTTCATTATTAACAGCTTTTCTTTTCTTTCCCAGCACCGGCTCTTCTCTTGTATAACTCCGGGCTATGTCCTATAGTGGCAATTATCCTTCCTTAATTGGTGCGTACTTGAAAAGGTAAGTTGTTAATTACGATATTCCTCTTTTGGCGACTCAATTTTACTAATCGTTTCTTTTTAATTGTTGTTTTTATCTTATTATTCTCGTTTTTCGCTTGTATATTGGCATCACTCTTTTATATCATTTACAAAAAGGATAAGAAGAACAATTAAGGGAAAAATAGACTATCGGGGCTAAAATAAACTATCAGGTAAGTCATCTAAGCTTTAATGACTACATTTTTCATGTTGATTATTAATGCTATTCTTCAATTTTCAGGGTACGTGCCGCGCCGATCATGGTACGTGACTATACCATGTGACTTTTCCCAGGCTAACAGTATTAATACAATTAATACAAGGATTTTAACAACTGGTTATTCAGCAAATCTCAAGGAAAAATACTAGCAACAACAATAATTCAAGAGAAACATACACCTGTAATAAATGTGGAAGGAGAGAACATATCGCTATTAATTGTAGATCTTATCAGTCTAATAATCCAAGAAATAACAATAACAATAATAGAAGATCTAATTATAATAACAATAATAATCAAGGAGATAGAAATTGCTTCATTTGTGACAAACCTGGATATTTTACAAAAAATTGTCCTCAGTGCAATCAACAATAGTCATCGAATCAAATAGATAACAATCGCAATCAATGGATAAATATATCTATGGAAAACTTTTTGGAGATCACCAAACAAGTCAAGGAATCTTTAAACTAATAAAGGTACAGATGGCGATCATTATTATGCGGACATTTTTAAAATAGCAAAATTTTTTTAATTATTTTAACTATTTAAGATAAAATAATAATTTATTAAATTGATCAAATTAAGATGAAAAAAAAATACTAATATATTAATATTTTGTTGCATTTCCATCTATCGCAATTACAGCTTTAATATGACGAGGCATACTATTGATTAATTTTTCGTAATATTCGGGAGGAAGTTCTTTCCATGCTTGCTTGACATACTGTTTAAGTTCTTTAAGATTTGATGGTGATGGGATATGGTGACGAACCATGGTTTTCATTTCTGCCCAAAGATTTTCTATCAGATTTAAATTCGGGCTTTGGGCAGGCCACGGCAATATCACAATTCTGGCTTTTTGACGTGCTTCTTTAGTAATCTTTGAACAGTGTGGAGTGGCATTATCTTCTTGGAAGATTCTGTCACCACGAGAAAAATATTTATGAAGCGTAGGTACCACATGACATTTGATTGTTTTAGCATGTATAATTCCAGTAACTGAGTTGTGTAAAGGAATAACAGGACCAAGTCCAGACCACGAAAACATCACCAAAACATTAAGCTGGGATTGTGTTTCACAGTAGCAGCAATACAAAATGGATGAAACACTTCGTTTGGTTCACGCCATACCTTTCCATTACGTCCTTGCTGGAATTGCGTGAAGGTACTCTCGTCAGAAAAAAGAATCTTTCTCCATTGTCTTAATGTCTAATTTTCATATGTTTTTACCCACTCCAGACATTTTTTATGGTTTTCTTCCGAAATTGTGGGTTTTTTTCGTGGCATGCAAGCTCTAAGTCCAAGTTTTTTGAGGTTATGGCATATAGTAATGGCAGAGATAGGTTTCTTTAAACGAAGTGACCAAACACTTGCAAGTTGGGCGGTGGAAAGTCATCGGTTGTTTCTTCATCATCTTGCACGAAATTTTTGAGTTCTTGAAGGCCAGAGAAAGCGAGAAGGGGTGGTTTGCCGGTTTGTTTCTTGGGTAATACAGAACCAGTTTCGCGAAATTGCTTGAATACCTTATATACAGTTGTTTTACTACATTTGATCTGATTGGCGATGGTACGACCTGAGTGACCACATTTATGGCCATAAATGATCGCTCCACGTGTTTCAAGTAATACGGATTTCATCGTTTCTATTCATGAGTTGGGGCAAAGAAAAAAAAAAACCAGGTAAATAACTAGATCAGTGTTTATATAATAGGTCTCAAGCAAAATAAATAATTATTTTATTTTATTTTTTTATTAAATTTAATAAAAAAAAATGTCCACATAATAATGATTGCCGTCTGTATCTCTGAAGGGTGGGTGTATCTCTTTATGGACAAATCCCTCAAATAAAAAGAAAAAGGCTGTTGATGCGATACATTGTGAAGCTCACTTGAATGGACAACTTATATATTTTGTAATTGATACTGGATTTATGATATACATGTGGTAGAAATAAGTAGATCCTTAATGCAATTTGACATAATTATTTGATACAATTAATTGAGTCACTATTAAAACATATAAAATAATTGAGTTAGACACAATTATTTTTAAGGATTTTGGCAATTGAGTTAATAGCAAAATAATTTATATCACATGTATAATTTATGGAAAGCTTAGTTTCAAAAACTTTTTTGGATAAATTGGGACAAACAATTGATGAACTATCTAAAGTTAACCTGATGGATATTAATGGAGAAAAATAATGTTCCTTGGGAAAAGTAAAAGATTTACCGATAAACATTAAGAGAACAATAATACCAATCGACATGGATATGTCTAAGGCAATGACTTATACTGTTATTGTGGAAAATAACTGATTAACAAAAACAAATAAAGTTATAGATTTTAATTATGGAATAATGGAATTATATTATACATAATAAACAAAAACTTTGCTGTGAAATCTCTTATTGAGAAACCAAAATATGATGATCTGGGCAATGCAATTAAAAAGAAAACAATATTGCTAGAACCAGAGGTACCTAAATATGAATTGGGGGAGAAGCTGAAAAACAAACAATATTGTGCTATTATAGAAAACTCTGATAAAAACCATTAATACAAATTAATGATCAGACTATTATTATTGAAAATAAAGAGGAACCAATCAAATATGTGCAGGAATTGAGGAACTTAAATCAACCAATCATTGAAAGTAAAACTAGATCATTTGATTGGAAAGAATTGAATATTATTTATAGATGTAACAATTATTTGGAAAGCAAGGAGGATATATGTGCAACTTGTTAACAAAAATTTGGAGATTTGAAACTTGTTTAATATATAAACCAGAAGTATGAGAAAACAGACATTAAAAAACCATCCAACCTAAGTGCAATCTAACAACTAAAGATAGGTTCCTAAATTATTTGTGAGAACATAATTCAAATGTCCCTTATTATTAAAATTTTTTATTTTTATATTAAGAAATTAAAAAAAACTACCTACAAAGATTTTTTATAGTTTTAAGTATCTATACAAATTATTTCTGGAATTATGTTCCTATTGAAATAAAGAGCTAGGAATTATGTCCTCTAGGGAATGTGAACATAAAGGGATATAAATTTTATATACTAAATACTTTAGGAATCCATATTTACCAATAACAACAATTGGATCATCTCTTGAAGAAATATCAGGACATAATAGCCATGAATAATAATCCACCTGGATGAACTAATTTAATAATACACTTTATTGTTACTGAAAATATTTTACCAATCAAGCAGAGAGTATACCATTTATCACTAGCTAAATATGAATTTGTTGAAAGGGAAATCAATCAAATAATGCAACAAAATATTATCCGACCATTATCTAATCCTTGGATATTATCAATTGTTCTAGTTAAAAAGAAAAATGAAAAAATAAGATTTTGTGTCAATTATTAGAAGTTAAACAAAGTAACCAAATGGGATATATAGCCTTACCAAGAATTGATGAAATATTGGATTTATTGGAAAAAGCAAAATGTTTCTTATCACTGAATTTGACAAGTGGATACTGACAAGTGAAAATAAATGAAACAGATAGGAAAAAAACTGTGTTCATCACCAAGCAAAGAATCTTTGAATTCAACATTATGCCCTTTAAATTAATAAACACACTTGTCACCTTTCAATGTTTGATGGATTGCATCTTTTATGACATCAAGGATAAATATATATTAATGTATTTGGATGACATTAATGTCTTCTATAATATATTTGAAGAGTATATACAACATCTTACCGAGATTTTGGAAAAATTTCGGCAGGCCAATCTCAAAATAAATTTGAAAAAATGTTATTTCTGTAAAAAGGAACTGGCATTTTTGGAACATATAGTTAGTAACAAAGGAATTCAACCAGATCCTGGCAAAATAGAAAAGGTCAAAAACTTTTCAGTATCAATGAATATTATCAAGTTGAAAGGATTTATTGGACTAGTCTTATATTATTACCGTTTTATCAAAGATTTTGCTTTAATTGTGAAATCAATATATCAGCTAATGAGAAAAAATATATTCTATATTTGAAATAAGGATTGTCAAAAAGTATTTGAACTTCTTAAGGAAAAATTGATTACAGTACTGATCTTAATTTATTTAAACTTCACCAAACTATTTATCTTATATACTAATGCTTCTTATCTGGGATTAGGAGCAATCTTGGCACAAAAAGATAATGAAGGAAATGAACATGTAGTTGCTTATACAAGCCAAAATTTAGTTGAAGCTGAATATAATTATTCACCAACTGAAATTAAATGTCTTGCATCTATATTGGTAATGAAATACTTTCGACCTTATATATATTTAATGGACTTTATATTAGTAATCAATTATATAGCATTACAATGAATAATAAATAATTCAAATCCAACAAAACAAATGACTCGATAAATTCTTACTATACTGATTATCCCTTTCAAATTCAATACCACAAAGGCAAAAAGTATCAAAATGTTGACGTATTATTATACATACCCAAATCTATAATTAAATAATCATGGATTTAGAGACTTATTAATGGATATTTCAATATTTAATGGATAAAACTCTATTAATACACCTAGATAACAAACAACAGATAATCCTTAAAAAACAAACAACATATTATTTGATACAATCATATCAACTTTTTTGATGAAACACTAAGAATCCAACCAAACCTTTATAAGTCATTAAGGCAACTGAGCTGGAATTAGTTTTGCATAATCTGCATGAGAACATTTTATCTAAATATTTTGAAATCGAGGCAACTTATAATAGAGCTAGGAGTCGATACTATTGGCTGAATTTATATAAAACTATTGTTGAATATATCAAATCCTGTGACATATATCAATAACAAGAAGTATCTATACAATATGAGAAAATGTATCCAATACCAGTAAAAAAACTATTTGATCGAGTAGAAATTAATATTATAGGACCATTAACAATAACAACTAATAGAAATCAATATATTGTTGTAGTAATCAAATATTTGACTAAATGGCCTGAAGCTAAAGCCATTAAGAATACCAAAGCAATTACAATCATCAAATTTATCTATAAGAAAATTATTTGCTGACATGGATGTCCTAAAGTTCTATTATCTGATCAAGGAACATCTTTTTGCAATAAATTGATGGACTCACTATGTCAACTAATGCAAATTAAGCATTATCTATCATCTGCTTATCACCACAAACTAATGAATTAATTAATGCTTTAACAAAACATTATGCACTACATTGGCCAAATATGTTAGTGACTATAATGATACTTGGGATACTTTCCTAAATATATTATTATTTGCATACAGAGCCATCCAAAATAGTATAATCAAATATATACTATTCAAATTAATTTATGGATGAAAGGCAATAACACCCATGGATCTATAACATCAAATATCATCAATGAGAAAGAACCTATAAAGAAATAGTTGCAACAACATATTGATTTTATTATCAATGATTTTTAAAATATACAAATAAACACATAACAAAATATTGGAAAAGTATAGGAAAAACAAAAATGATATTATAATCAAGGTATCAAAATGGAAAAATTCAATATTGGAGACAAAATTTTATTATACGAATTGGCAAAAGCAAAGATACATGGAGACAAATTTAGAAAAAAATGGACTGAACCATACTATATATATGAAGTAAATTTTACCAGAGCTTATAAATTAAGAAGCATGGATAGAAAAATCTTGAGGAGGAATGTAATACCAACTGACTCAAGTGATATTTTGAGAAACCAATTTAAAAATCACAAATTATAATATAGTATAATTATTCGTTACTATTAGTTGAACAATATATATATATAGTTATAGGACATTACTTTTCTTGAGAACATAACAATAGAGATGGATGGTCATGACAATTGTGCGCAAGTGTAGGGCATATGATACTTGATTATTCTTGAAGAGTTATCTATTGGAAAGGAAAAAGAGAAGATTTGAATTATATGACAACAAAAACCCATTGAGCAACACCTTATTGTTATTTTATCACTAATCTACAGAGTAATACAGTAATAAAAAACAATATAAGCAATAGACATAATAATAACAAATTTATTAGAAAAATGGTTCTGAAGATTCATGAACTACATGTGGATTTGGAAAGCGAGCAGAATATTCAATATTGCTAGAATTAAAATCAAGATCTCTATAAGGATAACTCTTTGTTCAAAAAGAATTAGGATTCTAAACAAAAGGACAAGAAGTGATATCGATCTGTCAAGAAAAAAGATAACAATCAGGAATAGGATGCTGACACTGAAATAATACCAATTGAAGCTCACTGACATGTTCATGAAGTACCAAAATTTTTAAATATAAAGTATCTTCTTGATGAATTCTTGCTGTTATTTGACTAATATTTATCTCAAGGAGTGAGTTAATATGAGACCGATAATGACTAATAGATTTTTGACCATGAACTTGAAGATATTACAATTGATTTTTTTGTTCTTGATAATAAGACTGCAAGTGAGATAATTGGTTTTGCAGCTTAACCAATTCTTCTTGATACTTGGGACATTCACATTTAATAATGGCATGATTAAGGAACTTGATTTTTTCTTGGAGAGTCATAATACAACCAACAATAGTGTTAGGATATTCAATAGCATAAGCAAGTCTGTTAACACAAGGCATAATTATAATTAGGAGAATGGGAAATGGAAAAATAGTAAGGAGAAAATCAAATTCTTAAATATAGGAGTAACCAACAATTTTGATTAGCGTAATCTCAAAAACTTATATAAATATTCTGATCCTAAGAAAATTCCTACCATAAGAAATATCCAAACTCACACATTAACAATCAGCTTTGGGAAAAATGAACTTACTCAAAATAGATATGCTTTCCATTTTAAATGAAATCCTTGAAAGATTTACTATACTATATAATCCAATTGCACCAATAAATGAATCTATTAGGATGATGATCTTGAAAATTATCTGATATATGTGACAATCTCATCAAATTGCCATATTAGCCCACTTATATTACCTGGGAGAATTATTGGAAGTTATAAGGAATGCATGACAAACTTGAAGAGAATATATTCAAAAATATCCATTATCCAATCATAAGAGATACTATCGATCTGCCATATGAACCTATAAGATTTTTCAAAATAATATGAAGTAAATTTATTGAACAAAGTACTTGTCTATGCTATACATGTGGTGGAATTGAATTCGGACATTTTTCAAAAACCGTATTATGGTCGAATTACTAAGTAATATATAGTAAATAATTGGAATTCGTATTTAATTCGGAATCGTATTGTCGATCAAATTTCCTTTTATGGTAATACGACCACATGTATGGTCTATGCATTATATTGCCAGAATGACCAATGGAGATTATAAAAATAATTTTTTGACTTTTATGAAAGGTTTAGGCTCAGAAGACATTGCTTTTTAAAGAGAGAGAATATGTGATAAAATAGATAACTTAGTTTTATTTTTACTTATTTTTTATCAAATTATCATTAGTTTATTTTTAGCCATAGGATTTATTATTTTGTTATAGTATAAATATTTATTTATAGTATATGTAATATAGATCAAACAGCCTAGAAGGTCCAAACAGCCTGGAAGGCCCAAAAGACCTACAAGATCTATGATCTATGAAATTATAACATCATGATATGTAGATCAGACATCTCAAACAGTCCAGACAACCCAGATAACCTAAGTAGTCTAGGATAGAAAACATTATATAAGTAGCTGCTGTCCATATAATTTTTAGTTAGTTTTAGATAACTCACTCTTGTAATCATTTGACTTTTGTCTTGGTGTCTTAATAAAACACTGTTATTTTATTAATATATTTTGATTATAAAGATTTATTGGGAAATCTTTGCCATATCTTGAAATATTTAGAAGAAATTATCTCTGAAATAATGAACTATTCTATATAATCTCTAAATTCCTTCTAAAAACTATTACTCAGATATGGATCAAATTAATTTTAATTACAATATTATAAACAATTGATCAAGAATATGTCATGTTATATTATGACTTGTATTGTGGCTAAAGGGAAACTACAAAATATTATAAAAAATCTAATTAGCTATGTAGATATCTATAAATCAATAGAATATAAATTAATAATAATTAGATAAAACTTTTTCCCACTCTCCTTTTTGCACTTGAAAATTTTCTTTTTAGGAAACTTTTTAAATTGTTTATCTTTTTTTCACTTTTCCCTTTCTCTCTTAACTACAAGTTCTTTATTCCTTTTTTCCTTTTTCTTTCTCTATTCTTCTATTTATATCCTTTTAGTCTCTTCCCCCTTCCTTTCCCTTTTTTCCCCTTCTCCTATCAAAGTTAGGTTTTTCCTTCTTCCTGAAGTTTTTCCTTTCTAGGCCTTTTTTTCTTTAAAAACACTATATCTCATCTTATCACTTCTCTGGTCAGTTGATTTCATTTTCTTAAGAATCATATAAGAAATGGCAAACCTTTTTCAAGAAATAAGCTTTGACAAGTTTTTCTCTTCCATGATTTTTTTAGAAAAAGGATAGATGGTTTACTCTCCAAAAGATCGACATAACCATTATTATCAAATTCAGTATTGTTTACTTGTTAATAGTTAGACTAGATATATCTAAAAAATTGGTATACACTATTATTGTTCAAATCTCTAGGTGTTGCATCTCATGGGAATCTATTAGGACAATATGTGAAGACCAGGGATTCTAGTTATTTTCGCAAATGAGCTGGTAATAATATTTGCTCACTTCTTAATAATATAGGTCTCTTGTACAAGATCAGGTATCAATATCTATATGAAAATCCAATCCAATTCTATTTATTACATATTTTCACCACACTTGAACAATAGATATGTCAAATCTTTTTTGTAATTTGGAGGTTAACCTGTATAAAGTGGCTGTAGCATCTTTATGCATCAAGGTAGCATTATCTATATTCTTCCCTCCATTAACTTTACTTGCTGTATATCAAGTCAACTTTAAAAAATAAGCATGTCAAATTTCAATTATAACTTGGAGACAAACCTATATATTGGTTGCAATGCCTTTATATATTTGGATACTACTTAATTTCCTAGTTCCCTGCTAGATATCACTCAAGAATTTATAGGGTTTTAAAATAAGTTTGCTATGAAACTTGAATAGTTAAACAGATACTTAGACAAATGAATCAAATTTTAAGCCTTGCATTAAGTTCTTTATATTTAAAAGAGATATAGTGTAGTCTAGCAATTTATAATACTGTTGTAATAGCAAGTTATTTATAATAAAAATGAGAAACTAATAATTGTTTTTGTTCCTTAAAATATATATATATATATGTATATATATATATATATTTATATATTATAGTTGTTAAATAAAAAATTTAAAAAAAAATTTTTTTAAATTTTTTTTCTTAAAAACTATTGCATAATTTTTTTTTAAATTTTTTTATTTAAAATTTAGTTTTTAAAGATTTTAAATATATTTTTTATTTATTTAATTTTCTATTAATTTAATTTAATTTTTAATTTTTAA
>CAJVPV010000354.1:0-23170 GCA_910591835.1 Acaulospora morrowiae
CTGAGGTCAAGGTAGAAAATTTGGAAGAGTTGGTTCCAGTCCTGATGGATTGTTGCATGTAAGAACTGTTTTTTGTTATTGTTGATTGTGGGGCGCTCCATGGTAGGAGTTATTTAGTGGTTGCGAGCACTTGGAAGTGCTTGAGAAGTAAAAGTTTCTTGAGAAGACTATTACCAAATAAGGAAATTTTCAGGTGAAAAATGATTTACGGGAAAGAGTTTTTTTTTTTTTATGTAAAATACATTTTATTATTTATCTTATTATTATTATTATTATTATTATTAATTTTTATATTTTATTTATAAAGATTTATGGTATTATGCAAAAGTATATTACTAAATCAGATGAATTTTCAAAAACCTTACTTTGGGCATCGGTCAAGTACTCAAATCCTATTAGCTGGTGGAAATCCAACTTTACAAATAAATTTTCAGCTATGGTCGAACTTGCTTGTCAAGTCCTTTCAATTCCAACTTCTTCAGCTGCAGCTGAACGTAACTGGTCTAATTTTGGATTTATCCATAGCAAAAATCGAGCACGGTTGAATAATGATAGGGTAAAAAAGCTTGTATCTACTTATCAAAACTTAAGAATTCAGAAGGAAATTAATAATGATGAATGGTTTGAGGAGGATGAAAATTAAGTTTTGTAATGAGCATATTGCGAGATTGTAAGAAATAAAAGCTTTATTCAAATTATGCATAAATATTAAAAAATAAAAGATGAATTTTAATAAGCTAGAAAATAAAGTTTTAAATAAACAATATCATTGAAAACATAACAAAAGAAAATTGCTCATTGAAATGTGACTAATAAAAGTAAAATTTTGAAAATTAGTAACATTATTTGTATAACGTGATGAAAACAACGATGAGTCAAAATTTGGAAATAATTAAGTATTTTAAAAAAGTTGGCATGTATTCTCGACAATTAAAAAAACCTAAGAGCAGATAAAAAAAGGAGAAGTAAGCTTGAGCAGACCATTTCTCACTAAGCTTACTATTGTTACGGGCTATCCATCCAGCCCACACTACTGGTCGTCACTTCGGTTCTCATACAATAAGATAAGTTTCTTACTCTTGAGACATGTTTTCGATTTGACTGTTCTCTTACTTTAACTTCTCTACCGATAAACCTAAAATCTTTCCTATGCCAATTCCCTTAGACAAGACCTTGGTTCTCTCATGTAGTCGTGTAGCCTAAGTTACAAGTCTACTTTGGCGCACAAAACACAAAGTAAGAGTTTATCAGTTAAATGTTACTTTATTATTTATTATTTAATGCATTCCTCATTTTTCACTTTTTTAATAATGCATGTATTTATACATGCGCTTGTTATTTATATGTTTATATCAAATCACTATTCTAAATTACTCTAGAAATTTCCACCATTAAACTTTTCCATACCTATTTTTCCATCTTAATTTCTCCATGGATTACAACAACAGGATGATATAACGTGATATTACGTTACATGCCTGTGCCGATTTTATCTATAACACTATAAACGAACTGGAATACCAATGAGAATGAAAAATTCAGATCATAAGGATACAAGAAAAAGAAATTACGATGCCATATATTGTTCAAGGAAGAATAATATTTCAAGAGTTGTTATTAGTAAACAAAATATGGTTTCGTGAATATGAAAGAAAATTGGAACAATCTGAAGAAGATTATATGATACATACAATAAAGTTTGACACGATGAAGAACCATATGATCTGCATGACAATAAAAGATATTAGGTGACGGAATGTTAAAATAAAATTAATAGAGAAAATCCAGGAACTCACTTGTAATGAAGTTTTGACAAACATTAAGGACTAAATAAAGAGAAATAATAACATAATAACAGGACAAACATACAAAGCATTAGAACTTGCCAACGAGATACCAAAGGATACAAAAAATATCTAGGAGGTATAAAGAAAATGACATCAGTGTCTATTAATTTATCCAATGATCATATCCATATAGGAGAATGATCGATCATCCCTGATGATTAAGATCAAGAAGAAGGATATATTATTCTACGAATGAAGTTCACACATATTGTATCAAATCCAAGTTGTAAAAAAAAAATTATGTTATAAAATCTTCAAGTTTGTAAATGGCGACAATGGAAGACAAGAAAGAAAGAACCAGAAGCTATGATGACATACATATCAATATCTTCGAAGGCACAAACCCATACTATAGTTACGATTATTCTATAACAAAAAGTCATCAACTAAAAAAGAGAAAAATCCAAAGAATAGGAAGAAACACCCGATCAATAAAGCACATTATTCATGATCAACAGTATGCCTTTCAACATATTCAGCTGCATCACAGACAAATCAGTCAGACCCCAGAGAATTCATTATATCAGGATAAGACAAAAGGAATACAAACTTACTGGATAAACGAAATGATGACATATGAAAACATCCATCTGAAATTCAATTATTCTTTATGCATAGTATGCAAAGAATAAACGTAGAAGAGATGTAAAGGATAAGTTTAGACACGACACATATCATATAAACTATTATTGCAAAGGGTACCGAGTAACCTGTTATTGGTTGGCGGTGCTTGATTAGCTAATGTGGAAAAAAAAAAGAAGGGATTATAAAAAGGAAACTTATGTAATAAAACTTAGCATACTTATCGTTCTTAGAGTATAGCCACACTAGCCTATGTAAATAAAAGGAGATGTGTAAAAAGAGAAGGCAAGGAGTTAATAAAGTAACAAGAAGACAAGTTTTTTAATAAAGTACTCAACCAAATTTAAAACACGCCTTCTTCACCTTGACTATATCCGCAGTTATATGTAATTCTGCACAATATACTTGTGATTTTTATGAGATAAAATTTTCTAAATAGCGGGCAGATAGATATTTATGGTACTACTGAAGTTAAAATTAACCAATTAGAGATAATAATTTTAGCTACAGCTATCACCGTTGTAATCAGCAATGTTTTAAATCATTTTATTAAATCCAATTAAAAATCATAAAAATCATTAAAAATCGATTTTTTACCATCTCTATCTAACACGCTATTCTACTACTACCTTAACCATTTTCATCACTTTTGCTTATTTTTCCCTCCATACCACCCTGAGTACCGTGATCGGAACGGGTCCTTCGCAGCACTATCGCGACGATTAATCACGTGATTGGAATCGCGTCACGATTTTTACCCTCTGACAATAGGTCAAAAAGGTCTTAAACATGTCAAGAGTTAAATACATGAATAAAACTTTATCAGAAATTATATATATATTATTATAGTTAGTGACAAATTCGCCTATCTGTATATAAAACCAGTAAGAAAATTTTATCAGCAAATAAATTAAAATTTATCATCTTTAGATACAAAAAAAAACTTTTCCAGTGACAAATATGAATGTACTGGATGAACCTTAAAGCACGACTTAGATAATAATGATGATAATGAAGAAAAGATAATAAATATAATTTAATAAATATATTGTTTTTGATTATAGTAAAATAAAAGATTTAAGAACTGGTAATATAATTTACAAATTTGATTAATGCATACAAGAGTATAAGTTATTGATTGATTTTGCGATATTTTTATTATTTCAAATTCTTATTAAAATAAAAAAAAATTATAAACAAATTCATTAGGAATAAGACAAAACTTTCAAAGTTGTTATGTTATATATTGCCAATATTATTCAATATACCATTAGGTGATTCGGAAATTTAAAAAATCATTTATTTGTTTTAAAATATAAATTGTTTTAATGAAAATAAAATATCATAGCATTAAAATTTTAAATCTGACAATAAATTAATTCATATAATGAACAACATACATGTTTGGTTTTAATGTTATGTGAATATATAATTTACTAATTAATAAATATTAAATATCAAGCTTTTTTTATATTAAATCATTTTTAATTTTAGCACATTAGTCCAATACCTTATGCATTAAGAATATAATGTTTAAATGTAAGAAAAGTTAATGTGTACAATAGATCTGAGATCTTGTATATGGAAAATAGTAAAATTTTCAATATAAAAAAGTAGTGTAAATATATGAAGCAAGTATTAAATATATAAAAAGTATAAAATTAGAATGTTTAATATAAATATATAATATAATCTTTTATAAAAATATTAATTATTAAATACTAATTTATAAATTGCAGCTGGAATTTAAATTACTTACGTATTTATCAAGTCAATGCAATAAAACTATAAAAATAATTTTTTATATTATTATTGAGGTAATAATTGGTGAGCTTGTTACTAAGTTGTAATGATTAGTTATATAATATCAAATGGAGGTATGTGGACTCTGCACAAGATAAGTAAAAGTGTTATATATAGAGTTGAATTAATTTTTAAAAGAGCTTTTATTTGTTATTCTTTTTCTAGTATATTTTTGTCTTCTTTTATATGTAAAAAAATCTTAAAAATCTCATAAATCCCATGAGTTCCAACTAAATTCCAATTGAGTAAGGATATAACATGTCTATATTGTTTTATTTTTATATCACTTTTATACTATATATTTAAAAATAAATAAAATTTTTAATCTTAATTCTAAAAATTCAAACAAAATAAAAGGTATTTTTAAGTAACACACTTGCTAAAGTATTTATTGCTTTCAACAAGAGAACATATATTGCTACAATTTTCATGCTTAATTAAAGTAGCATTCATCACTAGTATTATTACTAACAATATTAGTCTTTCTTTATTTGAATATTTTTGCAATCAAAAAACTTTTTACAATTTTTTATAATATAATTAGTGTTGACAAAATTATGCTCCATTGGTAATTGTCATATTCTTTTTATTATATTATTTACTATATAATGTGATAAATAATATAATTAAAAGAATATGACAATTACCAATGGAACATAATTTTGCCAACCCTGAATATAATGTATAATTTTGTATTATTATATTAAAATTACTATTGCAATTTTGATTAATTGTATTAAATTTTTCAAAAATTAATATAAATATTGTTTATACAAATATTAAGTATTAAGTTTTTATTAATTATAACTTGTGGGTCTATAGCACATTGGTTAGTGCTCTGCAGGTCAGATCACAAGATAATGGTTCAAATCCTCCAGAGGGTTAACGTGGAAACCTCAAACTGGAAGAAAAGGATCAGCATCTTCTGATCGTTATCACAAGATACCAAGTTCAATTCCAGGTGAAGACAATTGGACTGTCTCAAAATGATATCTGGTGCCATAACCTAATATATACTGTTTCCTATAAGAAGCCAATTCACACATTGATTCAACAGACATTAGGATTGTAATACTAAGAAAGGTGTAGTGGTGTGATAATTGTCTGGTAGTATTATAATGATCATTGTCAAGTTTGATGCTTTCTTCTGTTTCTCATGCATGGAACACGCTTCCTTACTCCTTTAGTCCATGAGACAATAAAAGAAACAACCTGATTTTTCAAGAGACCAAGCTAGAGCCACAAAGACTCCTTGATAGATATGGCTAGTCTACAGCTGATCGTATTAGAATACGGTTCTTTGAGTTTCTATTCATCATATAGTGGATGGGACTAGAAGGCACACATCCTGGCACATTAGCACTCTACCTATGCTATCAGGACCCTGGTGTTGATAATATAGGAAGAATGGAGGGCAATAAGCCAACCAGTGGATAAGTCATAAGAACTTTCTCTAGGTAGTTTCATTAGGTAGATAGGTAGTAGTCAATTCCCATAAAGGGAAAAACACATGTACTGTAAATTCATATCTAATAAAACAAGGTGTACACCAGTTGTCGAAAAAAAAAAGTTTTTATTAATTACTATTATATTAATTATCTTTATAAAAGTAAATTAATTATAACTTGTCCAAAAACATAAGTATATATATATAATTTAAAATTAATAAGAAAAAATAATTAAACTATTAATTATAATATTAAATGTATATGTATTTTTATCACACAGTGATAATAATAAGAATAATATAAAGAAAATTATTTAAATTTTAAATTTTAATCTAAGAATATAATTGAATAAACAATGTTATATTAATGGTTCAAAGATCAATCAAATATAATTAATTTATATCAATTTTTTAAAGAGCATAAACTAATTATGATTTTTTTTTATTTTTGAAAGTTTAAAAAAATAATATAGTAAACTATTTTTGTTTTATTTAAGTATTGAGTTGATAGTAATATCGTAATAAAAGTTTGATAAGCCAATTACCAACATTAGCTCACAAATATTCAATTTTATTAATCAACAAATTCATGAGAATTATGAAATAATTTATAAAAATCAATCAATCACACAGAAAGCTTGCTATGCTGGTGTGCTGTACTCATAAAGTGAGTCTTCAAAATCTTCGTAGGTTATATCGTCTTCAAATTTGAGTATTCTTCCTACTCGATTATTAAATTCCACCCTGAGTTTTTTGTCTTTGATATTATGTTTGCCACCATATTTAAGAAATAAATAAACTCTTCGAAATTGTGAGCTCCCACCAAATTCTTCAAAACCATAATCACGACAAATACCGTCAATAAAAACCACGATTAAAGATTTGTAATCTTGTGATACCATATTAACGTAATAAAAATATGCATCTTTTAAATAATTTACGATCCTAGAAATGTAAATTAAATTTGAAGCAAATATTAACTTTTTCGAATAATAATTGTTGTCCGAAAGTAAAGCCATATTTAACATCTGAATAAAAGGAATATAAAACATGAGAAACGAAACAGCAAATCCTTGATACATATCTATATATGCTCTGAATTTAAGAAAAACTTTTTTTTGGTATATACACTAATCACAAAATCGATTAGCAGAGTGGAACCAGTCATAATTCCGCTAACCGCATGTAGATATACGAATATTTTTGACTCGTTTGTATCAATGGCACGAGAATAAAATAAAAAACAGAAGTCTGAAACTACATGAACACCAAGAACTATCAGAAAAAGTTGATTACTATTATGTTTGTCAATTGTAATAAATCTTATCCGAACTATAATGATCACGACAACGAATGTTGCTATACTATAAAGTATTATGACCCACATTGGCGTATTTTGTGTTTCTCTGCTTTTTGCCATGACAAAAATTGGTAAAATATAAAGAGTCAATAAAAACAATATGTCATCAAAAAAAAAGTTTAACTTTAAACCAATGTACGTTGTTTATATTATCGATGCTTATATCAAATAATGAAACTATTATTAGAGGAACAACCACGCTGATGAACTGATCAAATAAGTCAGGCATCATATCATCATTAGCTGCGTAAACCGAAAAGAAAAGGGAATTGAATATCGCAATAGAAAGATAGAATTTGTGAAGCATCATCGAAAAATTGAAATTTTAATAACAAATAGTTATTGCATTTATATGAAAATTCCGTTATAATATAATTCTATTGTTAATTACTAACGGTGTTACTTGTACTACATTTTAACCGAAAATGCCATTGAAGTCGTTATACCGAGATGCAACTTGACAAATTTATAGGAACAAAATAGCGAATATTTCTAAATTATCTGCATCCACAAACACTATGCATGCGTGCTTCATTGTTTAACGATACACGGTCGATTAGCGAATTAAGATTATAGAAATTTATTATACTAGTATTGGCTACAATCTACAGTACAATACTTTAATTATTTAGGCTCGTCATATACAGTAGTATTCTTTGAATCTCTCTTCTACTGTACTAGTAATATAATGGATCCTTTTCGTTTTAGTGGTACAGTAATTACAAACCGTAATAAACGTGTTTGTGGCCCTCATTATTGAAGTAGAAACTATTTTAGGAGCAATCCTATTGCAAAATTATCTTGAGGATCTCACAAACGTGAAACAAAGGATTTAAGAAAAAATTTGAGCAGGAATTCAAAAGTGAGCATAACAAATCGAATTAAAAATTAGAAGTTAACATACAGTATTTTTCGATTTATTAAAAGTAACGATAGTTAATAAATTAATGAACAAAGTGCAGTATATGTTTAAAAGATGTTTATAAGTTATTTTTCTTTGCGCTAAATAGGGAACGAAATTCCACGCAAGATAAACTTACCGAGAGTTAAAAAGGCTTTTTTTTAGACTTTAATAATAATATCGGAGGAAAAGAAATAGTAAGTCGTATTAAAACCTTTAATTTAAATTTATCAGCAAAATTCGGAAATGAATTTTGAGTATAAGTAATAAAACCGACAGAGACGAAGTCACGGGAGAACTACTGTATAATCGCGACTTGGTTACAAATTTATTTTTTTTTGTGTGTTGAGAGCAATTATGATTTATTGACAAATCAATACTAGTGCGACTATGTAAGAAACAAAATAAAGTTATGGATGTTCGAATAGATTATGGTTTTGTGTTTTCTTCTGCCGCTATGTTTGCCCGAAACTTTGATTTCCGGCTTATCGAATTATCCACCCTCCCATCCCTATTAATGCTAGCACACTACGCATGACAATACTCTTTATCTGCTGCCAATCAATTCCGAGTAGCAAAAAATATTTCGGTAATTGAGGGCACGCTGTGTAATTCCCACGTGTTAGAGAAATTCACTCTATACGTAGTGCACTGAGTTTAAATTGATGAGTTTGGTAAATCGGAAGGCACGGCTGTGTAACCTCACAACGTGTCATTTAGAGAAGCACGGCCGTGTACTCCCAACGACGTGCAAACACGGTTTTTAGAATAAGCACGGCTGTGTACCCCCACAAGATCATCGGCTCTAACTTTCTCTCTGTCAAATTTTTCACGGAAATACTTATTTTCTGTTAGAGATCATAGGCTCTGGTTTCTCCATCAGCAACACTAATAAAGTTGCAAGTACTGTATATTGGAAATTCGAGCAACGAAATAATAATTTATTATTTAAGGTTTGAACTTATAAACTTTATTTCTATGATTGTGAAAATGCAATGATCTCTCTTTTTATGATAGTACAAACTTATACATCGCTTATTTTTTTCATGTTTTCTCGTCTCCTAATTATCTACATTATTTTAGATCTTTCCGTGCATAATTTTTCAACCTTGATTTCATTCATCGACTCATTAAATCACGTAACGTGATATATTATTGCGTTGCCTCTGCGCTCCACTTTCCCATAATATTAGTTGCACGAAATTATCTAGGCATTCCCGATGTATATTCGTACATAGAAGAATTAATGTAGTTGATTGGTTATAGAATAACATTTAATGTGAGCATTTTTTTTTATTAAACCCCTTGTCACACCAGCCGAGTATCGCCAATATTATCTTTTTTAGCTCACGGCTACGTATGGGAAAGAAAAAGAAACAATTAATAATACTTTTTAAATAGATGTTCGTAGAAAATACCGGCCTGTATCGCAATACTGGGTGAAGATCTCAGATCTCTTTTATTGTTTAATTTAACTTGTCACAATTGCCATCGAAGAATGCAGAGGGAGAATTCTGTCTTCTGTAGTTTCAGCCATCGGCACAGCCAATGCTGGGAACAACGGTTAACTGCTTAGAGTCACAAGTACCATAGTTGAAATATTATCTCGATTCTTCAAAGAATGTTTGATAGTCAAATTTTATTGGAAGGTACAACCTTACTTTGCCAGTTGATTAATTATCAAGAGAATGGATCTATAAAAGAAACGATTATAAAAATGAATTTGGAAATCAAATTTATTGTAATATGTAATGATAGAGCTAACCAAAGTGTCTTCATTCAAGTCTTGGATAATGGCTAATATTATTCTATGATTTTAAACAGAATACCAAGAATATTCATCGAACACAATTAACGGGTATTTTTTTCTACGTAATAATATCCTCATAATGCTCTTTTAATAGACTTGACAAAATATATCAAAATATGCCTGTTTTACATTGGAGGACCTTTTCAAAGTTGCCAATATTTATAAGTATATTAATTCGAACTTGAACTAATGGTCTCTTTATCAGGCGAAATAAAAAAATTAATCGATTTTTTCTTCTTCATTGTCAAAGCTGAAAAAATGATATTTATTTTGTACACCAATAAATAAAATAATCCTATATTACAATTGACATTTTTAATCAATATAATTAATTAACTTCTAATTAATGAGAGAAGAGACCTGCATCACCACATGGACTGATGTCATAACAATTACAAATCTCTAAAATCTGAGTTATCCTAGTTATCTTTACTATAGTTGTTTTATTTCTTTTCTGATATATGCTGCATGTCTTTTCTTAGAAATAGTGATTATAGGAAATATAGCAATTATAGTTAGGATGGTTGTTATAATTTTATTATGAGTCCAGCATATACGGTATATAAAAAAGGGCCAAATCTCTAATAAACCAATAACTTTTATGACAGTAACTAAATGAACATTTGAGTAATTGTTGAGCTTGTACAAAAGAAAATTAAAAAAGTTTGAGTAGTTGTTCAAGCGATTTAATAAATTTTTAATTTATTTTGTAATGAAAGAAAAAGAAACTTGGATCAAGTTTTTGCATCCCAGCCTTACAAATCCTTAATTAAGGAAGAGGATTGGGTAGCCCTTACATTAATTAATTAACTTATTAACTCAAAAATATTTCACATTTATTACAGCCATCTTTAATAGGTTTTTTTAATTTGATATAGATTGCTATTTTTACCTTTCTAACTATTATTAAATCAAAAAGTTTAACTTTTCTGAATGCGGAAATTTTATGTCAAAAATAGATCCAACACATTAATTTGCTAATAATAGACTGATAGTATTTTTATCTACTGAACAATTTTTGTAGAACTTGGAAAAGATTTCAGTTATCACTTTTGTGATAATCAAGGATTTTGATCATACATTTATAGTATTCAATCAAAAATATATTATTATATCACATGATCAAATGATAATTCTCAAGTTATAAACACAAAGGATTGAGAAACATATTACAAAATAATCTTTTATTAAATATTTCTACATTAGTATTATTTGTTGTTCTTAATAATTTAACACATCAATTGTATTTTTTATTTATTTTTATATAAATAAAATAATTATATATTTTGTATACAAAGGAAAAATAATTGAGAAATTATAGAAAAATTGTAAAAAAAATAAAGAAAAACTTGTAGAAAAATTAAAGGGAAAATTGATAAAATTAGGAGTTTAATAATGTTCTAATAATAAAAATATATTTCAATCCTTAACAAATCATCACAATTATATTTGTATTTAATTGTTGCATCTCTTATTTTATAATCTTTAAGAGCTCAAATATGTTTTTTTTATAAATTATAGCATATTGCATTAGAATTATATCCTAAATAAAGTATCTTTCTGCTATTAATTTTTTATTCTATGCCAATATTTGGAATTGGATTGACATATAATACTATTAATACCATTATTTTTCAAATTTAGTACTTATTAAATAAATAAAATCAAGCATTAACTCAGATTATATCTCTATTTATTTTGATATATAAATTCTATTATGACCCAAATCCATATTGTTGTCAATATAATTATTACTTTTCAATTTAATAATTTTAAACAATAAAACCATCAATTGATTTTGTATTATCAAATTATTTTTGTTACTAGTGTTAATGTGAATTTGGCAAGTTTACTGCTTGTAGCAGGTCAAATTCATATAATATCAAGGTAGGTTATTTTTCTTTTCTTTACTTGAGATATGGATTTGACTTAACTGATCTTAAAACTATAATTAACTCTTTTCTTTCTTTCTTTCTCTTGTCATCTTCTCTGGATAGTTTAAGTTACTATCATCTTTAATAACTTCCAAAACAATCTTTTCATGATGATGTTACTCTAGAAAAATAAATTAATTAATCACTTCTTATTTTGGACATATTTATCTCTACCATATTATTAGTTCTATAAAAGTTACAGGGTATAGTCACATACTATGACTACTGCATCACATACCCTGGAAATGTGAAGTAGTATTAGTAATCAGTATAGAAAATATAATCATAGAAGCTTACATAATTTATCAATAGTTTATTCTAATCCTGATAGTTTATTTTACCTTAATTGTTTTTAATAAAAGCAATAATATAAATAGCAACACAATTGTAAAGCAAACAAAAGATAGTTAGATAAAAAAATAGATAGAGAGATACTAAGCAAATAGTAAAAACAATAGTACAATTAATAAACACAGTGATTAGTAAAATTGAAGTGCCAAATAAGGAATACTATAATTAACAACTTACCTTTCAAGTATACACCATCTAGAAAAGGATAATCACCACTATAGAGCATAGCTTGGAATTATTAAAAGAAGTGCTGGTGTTGAAAAAGAAGAAAAAAGCTTGTTAATAATAAAAGTTCCAACTAAATCAATCTTATACACCTCAACTTACCTTTAATAATTCTATCTTTGGACTGGTGAAGCGACTGACTCATCATTTTTCAGGTTAACAATATATAACAATTTTTAATTAACACTCCAGTATCATATAACTATTTTGCACTTCCTTTCTAAATAGAGGAGAATGTTAATTAATATTGTTATTTATAAGATTTAGATTTTTGTTGTGATTGCTGCTCTTGTTTTACACTTTCTTACTTTTATTTATATATTTATTACTATTCTAATATGCTATGTAACTATCTCTAATATGATTCATAAACTATCATACTATATAAAAATAAACTGTTTAAGCTTTTTATGATGTTATAAGACTATTTGCTAAATAATTGCCAATATGCCAATTAGTTATGTAACACAAAAGTCACATTACATAACCTTAACTATGCATTTTTCCTGCTAATACTAGAATCTTTTAAAGTTATTGCTAGATAATAAACTTTTATTAATTAATAATACTATATTTCTTTTATCAATTATAACAATCTTATTGTTATTTTTTAACTGTTACATTTTTTATTAATCAATGATATTAGCTTATTATTAATTAGTTTTATCAAATATCAATAACAAAAATTATTAGTCTTATAAATTTCATTAATTATAAGAAATTTAAAAAAATTTTTAAATGGGTGGCTTACATCTTATTTATTAGATATTTTACAATAAGTATATACAAATTTATCACTCTATCTATTTAATTAAACTCACTAAAAGATATTCCTACCATACAAATTATTGCCAAGTACTAGTATATATTTGACTAATTTGTTAAGGCTTTACCTGTTCCATAAAAATTTTGTTTTGAATGAGTAAATTGTATTTCAGTTAATCTAGTGATAGTTGGCATACTTCATAATCTCGTTGATTTCTGGAATGAAGGATTTGTATAGGTTTTTTTTTATATTTGTAAACTTCTATTGTTTTTTATTTTTCGCAGTAATGTTGTGCTCTTTTTTCTATTGTGCAAAGTTATTGCATCTGTGTTTCTACTTTTCTTGTATTGTGTTAAGGAATCTGTTAATAATATTTTTGATAGTTTCTTTTTGGTTTTCTGCTGACGTGTATTTTTTAATAGTTTTGATCATATCCACTATGAGAGTCCCTCTTGCTATATAGTTTTTTATTTCCTATGTCCAGTATTTTGCTTGTTTGTTAAGTTCTCTGTTTAAGTTGTACTTTGTGGATTTTTTTTTTCTACTACTGACTTTCTTATTTATTATTTGTTGTAGCTTTTTGTATATATCTGTTCCATTTCCTTCATATGTTATGCAGTATATATTGGTTTCTATTTGTTGACAGTTAAAAGATTGGTTGTTTATATAGGTATTTGCTGCTCTTTTATGTAGTTTGTCCTTGGTGGATAGTTCTAGATTTCAAAGTCTAGTTATGAAGGATCTGTCAGTGTAATCTTTTCAGTTGGTTAATTTTGTTATGAGTTTTGATAGTTCTCTGTTGAGTAGTAACTCTTCCCATGTGATATTGTTTAGTATAGAGTTGTTGTTGGTTGTTATGAGATTGTGATCCAAGCTTCTCTAGTTGAGAATGTATTTTGTTCTAATGAGATTTTTGATTGAGGTTGTAATTGTGTTGTTTAATATATTGCTATTCCATTCTTGTGTCTATTATACTTTGTTATTCCTAATAAGTACACATTTTATTTTGGATATCTTTCCTGAAATTGTTACTTCTTTTGCTAGGAGGTCTGCTCTGTCATTGTATTTGTTATTGCTATATGCTTTAATTTTTTTTCATATTGTAATGAGCTTTTGGCTTTCTACTGTATAATATGAATTATAGAAAATATGAATTATAGAATTGATTATACTGTTGTTTCTCAGGACTCTCAGTTTAGCCAGATTTGTTTATGCTTTATTAATTGCTTTTAAAGCTGCTTGGCTATCACTGTAAATGATGATTTTACTGTTGGCTAGAGCTGTCATGAGGAAGGTTAAGATTGCTACGAATTCTGCTTTTGTAGAAGATGAAAACATGATTATTTTTCCTTGGAAGCTGATATCTGGTTCTTAGATAATATGCCAGCCAAATCCTATTTTTAGGTTTAGGTCTAGGGATCAATCTGTGTAGACTGTAATTTCTTTGAGTTTCTCTATTTTGTGACATATTGTTGTCAATTTGTCGATTGTTTATTTTGTTGAGCTGAGATATTTTTTTATGATTGTTTTGTTAACTGCTATATGGTTGTTTGATATGGTTGGCAGTGGAGAAAAGGTGAAATGTAAGAATTTATCTTTAAAGATATTGTTCAGACTACCAGTAATATTCTGCTTTGTTGGCAGCATTTTTTAGTATATGTGTTTTTTGAACTGGTTATACTTTTGTGAACTGGAATGCAGATCAAGCTGTTTTTTTCCTTGTAAAAGATGTATTATTCTTGTTTTCCTGAGGTGTTTAGTATATATCTATTGCATTCTTATAAGAGGAAGCAGCTGTTATTAGTTCTGATGTAATATTGTAGTTTGATTGTATTTTTATGAATAGTTCACTTTTTTTATATAACACTTGTATTGATGCCTTGGGATGCTGTCCACTTAATTTCTTGGTTAGTTATTTCAATTGCTAATGTTGACATCTCTCTCGACGAGTCTGTCGCTTCTCTTAAGCACTTCTTGTATAACGTCCAGTAAGTATTTAGCTTCTCAACTTGAGGCGTGTGAGTTGTTTAGTTGAGTTCTACTAATGCTTTCCTTCTTTTTCCATTGTTCACTTCTTTTGACAAATCTTTAACACTTTTTCCTTTTGTGGTCTCAGCCATTCTATCTCGTGACAAGTACTGGATTAGGTAAGTTAATTAGTTTTTACTTGGTTTGGTAATGATAAACATACGTCCTAATTAAGAAGGTTTTAATTTAGGAAACAGTTTTTCTTATTATTCGTACTGCGTACTACATGACTCTCTTTATCCTTTTTTCGATTCCTTCTTTTTATCTTATTTTGTATACCCTTGCTAAGCTACAATTATGCCATGTGATCCCCTTTAATCTCTGATAGACTATTTGTAATCAATAAGCTTTTTTTAAGATTATGGCTAATTTAAGCTTCCTAAAATTACATTATTACTTTTACATGTTGCTATGGACTATAGGTCCCAGATTATTGCAAATCAGAGAACATGACGTGCCAGAATGTGTTTGTGCGGTCATGCCCTATATCAGTTCCCTGCCAACAACATATATGTTTATAGTTAACTTATTTATATATGACTAGCTATATATCACTAACTTAATGCTATATATAAATATTACCTAAACTTCTGTTTTTAGAAAGATGTGTGAATCCATCTTAATTTTTTCCAGAACAATTTTATTCTTAAGAGTAGTCTGGTTATCAGGCCATCGATTTCAGTATCCTGAACCCTAGTTTTCGGTCCTTCGAAGTAGTCCATGGTTTTTATCTCCCACCAAGATCTCCCGATAGTAAAGTCTGCATAAGCCAGCATAGCCAAATGCTTGATTAGTATCCTTTAATGCAGCCATTAGGAATCCTTCAGTGGCACTCTACCAGTTTGGGATCTACTCTTCTTATTACCACTTCTGGCAACATGATCATGTCGGGAATAATCCTAGCCAATTTCAGATGACGATCATATCACAGTCCTCTTATAGATTAGTTTTTTCTATAATTGGAGACATCAGTTATTTGGTTATGCTAATGGTATGTAAGTTCTCACATTATTTGGGAAATCACATTAGCCCCCTAGTGGATTTGAACCTGGAACCTGTGATACAGACCTATGGCGCTCTAACCACTGAGCTATAGACCTATAGGTCTAATATTTAAAATATATTAATATTAACTTTGTTAATTTATAAATATTACAGGTGAACAATAAGCAATTTATCTTCTTTTTATAAAAAAGAAAGAAGAAATCAAACCTTTTAATTTACAGTAAGATCTCAAAAAGCCAATATTTTTGCCACTACTATAGTCAGTCATGTATCAGGTTAGATACCTCCTTTAGACATTGCAGAAACTCAAGGAAAGTCAGATTTCATTTGATAAATCAGACAACCTCATTATCTTTCTTGAGCTAGAAGAATGTCAGACTTCTTATTAACTATATAGTGATAAGAGAAAATTTTATCATATAATATATACTCTTAGTCTATAAAAACCAAATTTTTATATTATATATTTAACAAAATATAATTATTATATTCAAATAACTTTAAATATTGATTTTAAAGTTAATATTTTGTTTCAAAGCTTTGTTTTTTAATAATAATAATTAAGACCAGATTATTTACTGTATAGCTTTCTGATTAGCCATTGATTCTTATATATATTATAAAAAAATTTAACAATCTAAATAATACAACAATTTATTAAATTAGAAAAGTATATAATTGATATTTTGCACAGATTTTAACAACTTTATCTAATAGTTGCAAATCAAATTACTATAAACTTAAATTAATTTCAATTAAACAACATATCAATATATAAATATCTTTTCATATCATATATTTGTTTATTGGTTATAAAAACAGAAAAAACATTGCTATTGTTTTTAGTGATAAAAAAGCATTTAGGAATAATGGTCTAACCAGTTGTGTTTGTGAACAGTGTGTCATTAACTGATCATACATATACTGTATCTTTTTTTTTTTAATCAAAGAGAGAAGCCTTTTTTTTCATATTCTGTTTTCAACAGGATACAAGTAAATGATCTTTTTTATTTTCTTGTCTCAAGATTTTAGAAATATATTACTACAATAGGTAATAGATAAATTTCATGACTTGGTATTAAACATGTAATACGTAATAATATTTACTCTTTTAAGAAAGTTTGTGAGACAGGTTTCTCTTTTAACAAGTAAATAAATATATATATATCTGATATATAAAAAAGTTTTAAACAAATTTTATAAAAAAAAAAGATGTTCATAAAATTTATTCCTCTTTTATATTTAATCCAAAATGGCTGAAGCACCATGGAGATTCACAATCATTCGTTGATGTCGTGGATGTACAAAATTTTTTTAAATTTTTACTAACCGTGATAAAAGTTTGATAAAAAAGATTTTATTTTATTAATCAAAAAAATTTACGAGAATTGTGAAATAATTTATGCCAATGTGCCGAGCCCAACTTTTTTTTTTGGTTGGTCTTTAAATTCTTCCTCGGATTCATCGTCTTTAACTTTGATAATTCTTCCTACTCGATGATTTTTTTTCACTACAAGTTTTGTATCATCGCCACCATATTTGAGAAATAAATAAATTCTTCGAAATTGTGATTTCCCACCCCATTCATAATCACGACAAATGCCGTGAATAAAAACCACTATCAAAGATTTGTAACCTTTTTCTATCATATTATCGTAGTAAAAATAAGCATCGTTCAAATAATTCAAGACCCTAGAAATGTAGATTAAATTCGAAGCAAATATTAACTTTTTCAAATAATAATTATTGTCCGAAAGTAACACCATATTTAACATCTGAATAAAAGGGATATAAAGCATGAGAATAGAAACACCAAGTCCTTCATACATAGTTAAATATTTCTTTAATTCAAAAAAATTTCTTTTTTTGAATATAAATGCTAATGCAGTGGGAACAAGATCGACTAATAGACCTGAACCAGTCATAATTCCGCTAACTGCATGTAAATATACAAATATTTTTGACTCGTTTGAATCAATGGCGAGAGAATAAAATAAAAAACAGAAGTCCGAAACTACTTGAACGCCAAGAACTATCGGGAAAAGTAGATTACCAGAAGGCACATTTTTATCAAGAAATTTTTGAAAAAGTGGATCATTATATTTAATAAATCTTATTAGGACTATAATGATCACGACAACGAATGCTGATATACTATAAATAATTATGACCCACATTGGCGTATTTTGTGTTTCTCTGCTTTTTACCATGACAAAAATTGGTAGAATATAAAGAGTCAACAAAAACAATATGTCATCAAAAAAAAGTTTGACTTTGAACCAATGTACGTTATTTATATTATCGATGTTTATATCGAATAATGAGAAGATTATTAGAGGAACGATCACGCTAATGAACTGATCGAATAAGTCAGGCATCGGATCATCATTGTCCGCGTAAACCGAAAAGAAAAAGGAATTGAATATCGCAATATAAAGATAAAATGTGTGATGCATTGTCGAAAATTTGAGAATTTAATAACAAACAGTTATCGTATTTATATGAAAGTTCGGTTAAAATATAATTCTATTGTCAATTATTAACGGTGTCCCTTTTACAGTACTATATTTTAAGCGTAAAAACCATCGAAGTTTCTATAAAGGAAAAAAAAATACACAAAAATAAACATACGGCCAACACTTGATAAAAGAAATTTTTGGTTATTAAAATACCATATTTAACTATATGATACCTCAATTAGCTAAATTAATTTTAGTGATTTAATGCATCAACTTCGAATTACGTAATAATAATTTGCTATTGTTATAATTTATGATTTTTTTTGATAACTAGTAATCAAAATTGGTTTAAATTTATAGATTTAATATAAAAACAAAATATACGTTATTTATAAAAATTTTGGTTAAATTTCATCACTAAATATAAAAAAAAATTCATCCTATATGATAAAAGATTTTAACTATTGCATACAACAGTTTTTTAAATACCTAGTGATTAAATTTGACTGAAAATTTTATAAATAGTATATATTTAGTCGTTTTAATAAATATATAAATTAAATCAATTTTGATCATAGGGTATTAAAAAAATTAACAGATTCTTTTTTAAAATCATGATTTTTCGAAAACCCCCCGTGTTTTAAATAAACCGGGGCCCGGAAAAATCGATGATCATAACTAAAATAACAATTGTCAATTTATCTAATAAAAATACTAATTATAGAAAGTTTGTACAATGTTTCTTTTATCGAGAATTGACTACTGTATCGACTTTTGGTCGTTAAATCAGCAATGTCGGCTTAACCAATAGATTTATATAGCGTTAAAATAAATAAACCACGATTTAAAATAATATGATACTTAGTACGATTTATAGCGTGTCGTGTACGTATAAATAAAATCGACGGAATTGGCAAATCACGCGCCGAATCAGACGATTTTACACATACAGTATTCAGCCTGCACCGTAACCTGACACCCTAACCCATAAACACTACGTATGCGTGTTTCATTGTTTTGATGACACGGCAATACTTTAACCCAAGGGCTCGTCTTATAGTGTACTTTGAGGTAGTCAAATCTCTAACCCAAAAACACTACGTATTCGTGTTTCATTGTTTTGATGACACGGCAATACTTTAACCCAAGGGCTCTTCATATAGTGTACTTTGAGTCTCTAACCCATAAACACTACGTATCCATGTTTCTTTGTTTTGATGACACGGCAATACTTTAACCCAAGGGCTCGCCATATAGTGTACTTTGAATCTCTAACCCATAAACACTACGTATTCGTGTTTCTTTGTTTTGATGACACGGCAATATTTTAACCCAAGGGCTCGTCATATAGTGTACTTTGAATCTCTCTTCTACTACGTAGTAATATAATTGGATCCCTTTTGTTTTAGTAGTAATCACAAACCGTAGCAAACGAGCTTGTGACACTCATTCTTAACTATTTTGGGAGTATTTTTATTATGAAATTATCTTAGCGTAAGATAAAAGATTTAAGAAAAAATTTGAGCAGGAGTTCAAATGTGAGCACAACAAATCGAATTAAAAATTAGAGGCTAACATATTTTTCGATTTATTAAAGGTAAGACTGATCTTCAAAAAGAAAAGAGAGTAAAAAGACTTTTAGACTTTAATAATATCGGAGGAAAGGAAATAAAAAGTCAGGTTAAAACTTATAATATAGCATCGCATTATTGAAGATTACGTACTTTAATAAAGTAATAATGTTAATATTATTTGAGTATAATTAATAAGGTTAATAAAGTTACAATATACCGTATCATCAAATTTTCCGTATACGTATAATACTGTAATATTTTCTGCTAGCAATCACAAGCTCTTGTTTTTCCATCAGCCACACTAATAAGTTACAAGTATATTGGAAAATCGGGCAACGTAATGAAATTTATTATTTAAGGTTTGAACTTACTAAACTTCATTTCTGAGAATACAATGATCTTTCTCTTTTTATGATGTTACCAACTTATACATCGCTTATTTTTTTCATGTCTTTCTCGTCTTCTAATTATCTACACTACTTTAGATCTTTCTATTCATGATTTTCAAACTTTGATTTCATTCATCGACTCATTAAAAATATTTCTATAACTAGATAACATAAGTGCAATTTTTTTTATATATGTCTAGTTTTTTTTTTTTTTTTTTTTTTTTTTTTAAAAATTACATGACCTGTCATACAACTATCTAGACAATATATTAGTTTTAAATTTTCTTTTTTAATATAATTTAGATAGATATTTTGGTAAACTAGCATTTAACTCATGTATTATGAGAGATATAGATTCTTACTTATAGTTATATCCAAGTATATACATTAATAAAGAACTGATATTTACCAAAAAAAAAAAAAGAATTTATTTATCAAAATAGTTTAATAATTTATAATTATTTTTTTATTGTTAATAAAAAAAATCCATTATTTTTAATAAGCCTTTTGTTTTTAAATTTAAATTGATAATAATTTTATTATATAATAAAAAAAAGTTTTTTAATAATTATAATCTTTAAAGATATAAATAAGAAATATATACTGTAAATATTGATTTGTTTTGTTAATTATTTACAAAATTATAAGTCAAATCAAATTCAAAAGTTTAAAGACTTTTTTAACAGACTATATTTATAAGTTACAATTGAATTAAAAAATACAATAAATTAAAAAAAAAAGATCTTATAATAAAAAAGATAATTGAAAACTGAAAACAAATAATTTATTAAATAAAAATATTTTTTATTTATTTATAAATATTTGTTTGTTAAAAATTAAATAAATTATTAACAATTAAACCTATAGATCTATAGTATAGTAGTAATGCTTCATAAGTCATCAGGAAAAGGTTTAAGGTTTAAACCTATCTGATTACAAAAATTTATCACCTTTATGATTGATTAATTAGCTTTCAATTCATATTGTACCCAATCAGTCAACAATCAATTTTTAAATTTAGTTAGGCTGTATGAAGATAAGACCTTTGATCTTTCTGACAATCATGAGCTGAAAACAGATTGAAGCAAAGAAGATTACATAAGGAAAGACTTCTGGTCTAACTTCAGTATAAACCCACAAAACTCTAATCCAAACTGGTGATAGCAAACTCTAACGCACAAAAAATGCCCTAGCCTGGTAATATCCCAATCTGGCACTTGCTTAAAAGAAGACTATATCTTGAATATGTACTTGATATAATTTGAAGCTACAAGTAGTGACAAAAAGTAACTTACTTTTTCTGAGGTTCTGGATAAAAAAATATATACAGGATATCCAGGTGTTTTACAAAAACCCTTGAAAGGTAATAATTGTGCCTCTTTCATAACAGATACATTTAAGACAGAATCTATATTAGGTTAGATAGTTTAAAACTAGTAATAGTATTTTTATCTCTTAAAGATCCTACCCAGGATGCAGATCCATCTCCGTGGTGTTCAATTGGTACACTGGGTAAGTCTATAGGTATAAAGCAAGGTTAACTTAAATGGATCTTAGTGTATATGTAATTAGACATAAATAACTCAATAAAAAGTACATGCACAAAACATTTTTTATCTGGAAAAAAAAATAAATTATAAATTATTAACAATTAAACTAAAAATTTAAATTTAATGATTATATAAAATTTTTACTTTAAATTTGTTTAATTGCAAGTAATTTAAAAATCTTGTAATTAAAAAAACAATAAATAAAAAATACCATTGATAAATTTTATGCAATAGATTATTTAATACACATTTATAGCTTGGGTTTAATAAGAATTAAATTATTTTTTAAAAAGATAAATAATTTGAAACATATGGTTAAATTAACTAAAAAATAGTTTCTGAAAATTTAATTATTGTATTTGATTAACTATTGACAAATAAAAGTGAATTGTAAGATGTTATAAAAATTGTTTAGAATAGTTTTGATAGTGAATATTGTAAAAAGTTACTGTAATTAATATTAAAACCGAAAGAAATTCTGATGTAATTAAGGCATGTAGAAGATATACTTACAGTAACTATTATACACAAACATACCATACAAGTTTAAAATTTATAGTGCCCTATAATAATTTAGAACTATGCAATGACAAACGAAAGAAAAGAAATAGTTTAATAATAATATATTAAATTTACAGTATATTAATACTTACCACAAATGGAAATTGTTTACTAAAAATTTATTTTATAGTTGGTTTATTTCCTTTCAAAGGTTATCATATTAAAAATTTTTTTTAAAAAAATAAAATTTCGATTCTTTAATATTTATGTAATGACTTGAGTACTCCACTATCAATGACCTCTTTGTCTTTAGTAATTTTAAGAATTTGGCCAACCAAAGCCTCGGTATCTCCAGGACCAGTCGCTGTGAAAGGCTTGGTACCGGGTAGCTGGATTTCTATACCCAATTGTGCAAAGGTACCGTATAAGATTCCAACTGTTACAGCATATACATTAGGATCATTAACCGTCAGGCCCTTTTGGATTTGACCAGTGTAACACGGGAAAAAGTAACGCACCTCACACTGAATTCTGGGTTCCCCACGATATTGGGAAGAAAATAGCGGTATCAAACACAATAAGCGTGATAGAAACTAGCGCGAACCTGAGAAGATGGGAACTGTTAGAAGGAAGTCGGA
>CAJVPV010000355.1:0-23166 GCA_910591835.1 Acaulospora morrowiae
AGGAGAACCACTAAGATTATATGTATTTTATTCTTTATGTACTTTATTTATTTATATTGGGAAAACATGTATTTAAAGGCTGTATTTTTCCTTTATTTATCTTTAGAGTTGTCTGCCCCACTCTCCATTATTAAAGTTTTCCTTTAATAATGATAAATTATTAATGATCAACATGTTCCTTTACTTAAACCATTACAGCTTCTCTACTATCAAGAATGGACTAAATGACAATTACCTGTACAAAAAATTCATATAATCACTCAAAAAAAGATAGCTCATGTACATAGACCAGCTAATTGACACTGAGCTTGGAATCCTGCTAGACTGGAACCTCATCAAGCTAATACTACCAGGCTCAAACAAAGAATGCACTTTACAAAGATATAATAGACTCAGAGAAAGGATTACAGATAGTAAAGACTTCAAACTAAATAATAACTAGATAACTAGGCCATATAAAGAAAGCAGTACAAGCTGGTTCAGCAAAGTTTCCTCAAACAAAAAGATTAAGGAATGATGTGCATTCAAAGATAAACAAAATAAAATCCAATGGGAAAAAATACAAACAAAAAATAATTTAGCAGACAGAACCCTTATACTTTTTTATTACAACTGTATGGCATCTGGACCAGAACAAACTCTTCTTAAGGCCAGCTGTAAATCTATCAATGATTCAAATGGCTTTCAAATAGACTCAGTATCAGAAAGCTTAAACAAAATTCAAATAGAGAATAAGAGAGTCTTGAGTTGCGATCTTCTAAACAGAACATATAGTAATAACAGAATTCCAGAAATAAGAATTCCATGCAACCCCTATATACTAGAAAAACAAGCGATGGCAGCATTCAAAATACTATTGGATTATATGGAGAGAGCTAAATTTCAAGAGATCACAATATTGAATTGGGACATAAACCTAATTAAAAAAACAGTCAAGTCAGAAGATTACAAAGAGAACCTTACAGAAACCCTGCTCAATAACAAGTACCCAATATATTCAAACATTATACAAACAATCTGTCAATATGAATTTTATACAGACGGGTCTCTACTAAACAGAAAAATAAGCAAAGAGGAAATCAAAATGGGTGCTGCGTGGATCCAAATCCAAGGACCCACTTCTAATAGCAGATTTCAATGTGGAGTTCAAGATTGACCATTATTATGTAAAGCAGAAATCATTGCCATTTTGACAGAGATTCTTACAATATCAAGAGAAAAGGAAGTCATTATTCACACCAACAGTCAAAACTATATCAACACCTTCACTATGATCTCCAAGCCAACCCTAAGCTAACTCACAAAAGATGGTTGAAAATCAATATCTGGTCAATCTAGCAAGACATTATAAAAATTACAAGAAAAAAATATTTCAAGCTTAAGCTCAATAAGGTCAAAGCACATTTCGACAACAAGTATAATAAGCAAGCAGATCAGCTTGCTAAACAAGCAACTCAACTACCAGCAATTGCATGGCACCTATCAAGTGGCAAATACATTCAAACCATTACTACCTGGTACAATAAGGTAGTAGACACAGCCTCAAGAAACTTTATTAAGGAAGTTAACAAAACAGCGAATGTGAAGGCCTGGGCAGAAACTAAAAGAATACAACAGCTCTTAGGACAACAGATTGATCAACAAAGGAGCTACACCTGGAGACAATTCTGGAGCAATCTTAAACTTAATGGACTGACCATGTCCTTTAAAGAATGCAAGAAGAAAAGCTTCTGGATCAAATTGCTGCATAATAAACTGCTAACATTAGATAAACTCGAAATAAGAAAACCCTGGCTTTACAGTATACACAATAGTTGCAGAGTCTGTAGTATAGAACCTATACATGTTGCTAAAATTCATAGATCCTTGATGCAATTGACGCAATTATTTGACGCAATTAATTGAGTTACTATTAAAACATATACTGTAAATAATTGAGTCATGACGCAATTATTTTTGAAGATTTTGGGAATTGAGTCAACAGCAAAATAATTTATGCCACATGTATAATAGAACCTGAGACAAAAGAACACTTATTTACATGCTCAGGACTTGAAGAATGTATCAGCAAGCATGATCAAAAGCTATATAAAGGCTCACAAGAAATCTTCAAAAAGTCTGCAAAAACTTAACACATACATCTGAAACAACTAATTTAGATGCAGTTATAACATATCTAACACAAAAGATGTTTCAGAAAAAAAATAAGAGGCTAAACTTTGCAATTGGACTAATATCAGAGAATCACACCACAGAACTTTGCAAACAAACAAGTACCAAAATCACTCAATTCAAGGTCTGGCAACTGTTATACAAGATTGCCACCAGCTTCCTCAAGCAATTCAGAAAATTGACATGGAGATACAGGTGTAGCATTACAATAACAGCAGATCAGACCATGGGACTGAATCTAAAGATTAAGAAAGGTCCTGCACCTTTGCTACCAACAGAACTCAGTTCAGATATGGATCTCAGCTTGGAAAACCATATCTCCAAATCCACAGAAATCAACAGTGCCATCAGTATCCAGTCTTCAAATAATCAAAACAATAAAAGGAAGAAGCAGGGAGAAAAGACAAGGTAAAAGATGGAAGGTTATATAAACAAACTAAACAAGGTTGTGGAACTAATATAGGAGTTTATAGAAAGTGGGAAAAATAGTTAGCGCTTAAATAAAAACTCAATTTGGATTTATGGTATATGATTTGTAAAAATAATCTGCAGGCTTTGACTTCATTAAACAAATGGGATCTTAATCTCAATTAATAGATAAACAATATATCATTCCATAAATCTCATCTAGAGACTCTTTGTTATAGACAAGTGAGCTGGATCAGGGAAATTTATACATGCAACTTATACTGTATTTGTAATGGTTCATTTTTATTTAATAAATAAACAACACTAACTTGATTGGAAGAAAAAAAAAATAAAATAAAAGTTATAAACAAAAGACCTGTGTGTTCACAATGTAGTGGTTAACACTTTATAGGTTAAATTACAAGATATCAGTTCAACCCCATGTAAGGATAGTTGAATAGAATTAATATGCTATTTGGTGTCATAACCTGTAAAAGCATTGTTTTTTATAAGAAGCCATTTTATTGAAATTGTGATTTTTAGAAAAAATATCATGGCACAACAATCATCCAGTTGGTATTGTGATAATCACTAGAAGTTGTAAGATGTACAAGGTATCCGCTTTTGACAAGTAGGTTTGATAATTGCTTTCTTAATATCTGGTATCTTTTATGCAGATTCCTGTTCTAATCTTATTTCAATTTAGTAATAAACTGGTCTGGTGGTACTCATTCCGAAAAGGTATCTAACAATAAGTCCTGTTTTCTGCAAAGTTATGTAAGCCAGTATTCAGGTGGTAAGAACAAGTTATAAGTATCTTGAACATTCTTAGATATTATTTGAATAAGTAAAAAATTAAATGATTAGTTCAGCTGCAGATGATGACAAAAGGATTTATTCCTGATAAAACAAGTAGAAATTATATTGCTTTATTTGTTATAAGATATTACTTCCAGTGTCTTTCTTTAAAACTTCCTTTTAATTCTTTCTAATAGAAATAAAGCTTAGCCAGTTACTAGTAAAAATATATACTATTGACCAAACAAAGAGATTTATTTGTTCAGTAGATTAGCCTCTATATCTAATATAAATTAAAAACAAACTATAGCAAATGTTATTATTTGAAATAATTTCAATAAAAATTGAATGTTACTAGCACTAATATGTTATAATATTGTCTTAGATAGTATTATTTTAAATAAATGTAAATATTTGTTATAGAAATAACTTTCAGTTAGACAATTATTGCTGATATATAATAATAATTTAAAAATTTATATCTAGCTGTATATATATAATTAAAAAAAAATTTTTTTTATGCAATAATTATTGAAATATTAAAAATTTTAAAAAAATTTAAAAAATTACTCAAACTGAAAATGAAGATCACTTGAGAAATTAAATTAAAGTGACTTATTTAACTTTTTATGCAATTCACTATTTAGTAAAACACCCTTTAGCCATAATGCATACTTTTACACGTCGTGGCATGTTGTCTATTATCTGTTGACAAAGTTGATATAATATATTTTTCCAGGCTTGCAAAACAAGACAATCAAGTTTTGCAAGATTGCTTGGTTTCATTCCACATTGCTGTACTGAATTTTTTATCTTGTGTCACAAGTTTTCTATTGAATTCAAATTAGGACTTTGCATGGGCCAGTCCAAAACTTGAATTCCATGGTTAACAAAAAAATTATTGGTGATTTTTGTTATATGTGGTCTTGTATTATCTTGTATAAAGTACAAGTAATTATGATCATTAATAAAAGGAAAATGATCAAAAATTGAAATAAAGTGTTATTGAAGTATATTAATATATGAAGATGTTTTTACAGAACTGTCAAGAGAATAAAAGGACCAACACCATATCAAGAAAAACAACTCCAGTATATTTGACTTGGACTATGCTTAATAGTACTGATTAAACATTCAAATTTTCATTTTTCTTATGGCTTGCATCATATCCAACAGCAGAATCCCTGCTAAAAAAGAAATACCATGGACTCGTCAGATTAGAACACATATCAAAAATTCTAAGTAATTCAGTTTTCATGTGTCAAACATTAATTGAGCCAGTTTTCTGAATTGACTTTGAAAATAAATAACTTTAGACAAGTGACATGACATTTTAAATTCAATTTATAGAGAGTATGATGAACTGTATTCATAAAAACATTAATCTTTATCTGATTTATGAAAACATTGGTAAGTTAAGAAGCATATAAACAATGATTTTTTTTAATGATTTTTTTTAGAATTGCTTGGAAACAAGAATTAATGAGTGGTGGGTAGCCGGTTCTTACACCTTGTGGTTTAGTAGAGCCAGTTTCTAAGAATCTTTTAATAATAATATCAATAGCTGATTTTGAACAACCAACTTGTTTTGCAATATTATGATATGGCATTTTTTTTGTATAGTAGCAAATAATCATGTCTTTTTATACTGATGTTAATTGAATTTTTTTGTCCATTATTTTTAAAAAGATAATTTTTGTTTTGTGAGTTTATTATTTATATAAAAAAGTTATTTAATAAAATGACATATTATTTACATGACAAATAAGTTAATATAAATAAATAAATTAAAATAAATAAATTAATTATAAAAAAAAAATCAAAAAATCAAAAATAATTTTTAGTTTGGCAAAAATATTCAATTTTTTTAAAAACTTTAATATTTAAATAACTACTGTATTAAAAAAAAATTTTTTTAATAAAACATTTTACATTCAAAAAAAATAAAATAAAATAAATTTTTTAATTCTGTTTATATAGCTAGATATAAATTTTTAAAATTTGTCTAATGACTTTTGAATATTTTCTATATAAAAATAATCTCCAAATATTAAAATTTGAATAATAATTTAATATAAATATAAATATTTTATATTTATTTATTTATATATTTTTATATTGTATAAAACTAATATATACAGTACATATAATGTTTTGTTAATCTTAATAAAGTTTTAATTTCTATTAACATTTAAATTTAAACAAAGTTTATTATCTTTTTGAAATAATCAATAATTTTTTAAAACTTTTACAGATAATAATAAAGTTATTATTTTATTTATAATAATACTTTTTAATTATAATTGCAATATTTTTGTTTATAAATGTTTAAGACTTTATATGTACTCTTAGAAACTATAGTATTGTTTGTGATTTTTACTCAAGATCTTTATTATTTTTTGTTTGATATTCACTAGCATTTATTTCTTAAAAATTATCTATTTTAAAATTATTTTTATATTACGTCTTTTGATATTATTTAATAACAAGTTTTTTATATTATAGTTGTTTTAGAATAGGATATCAAAAAGTATCAAACTAGTATTAAAATGATATCAATTTATAGTAAATTTAATATATAGGTTGTAATATACTTATATAATTTTATAATAAATTTAAATATTGAACTGATATTGAAGTAGTATCAAAATTGTATTGTTAGGAGTTCTATTCTAAAATAATTTATTTATTTATTTTTAATTTCTTATTTTTATTAAAGTATTTGTTTTTATAATAATATATTAATAATTGTTCTAATGAATATAACATTTTTTTATATTTCTATTAGTTTATATAATTTATAAAAATATTATCTCTTAAACATATATACAAAGTCTTTAATTTTGTTTAGAAATTAATAGAGTTAAACTTTTATTTATTAAATAATATCTTGATTTCTACCTAATAACTTATTATTTCATTTTTTACTTGATTTCATAAATTTCAGAACTGTATTAATTTATATATCTTTAGAAACTTTAGCATATTATATTAGCTCTTTTAAATAATATGTCTTCTTGTTACTGGTTCTTTATTTTTATCTTACTTTTGAGATAAAAATAAAATATAACAGTATATAACATTGATCCAGTTCAATATAATGTTTTTCTATTATTAGTTTTTTATTTTCTATTAATTTTTGAAATCAAATAGGCATATAATAGCATATACAAATTTTTTAAATAAAAAAATCAAAATTAGTTTTATATACTTTAAAAATTAACAAAAATCTTTTATTAATTAATCAATTATATATAATTAAAGTAATATTAGAATATTATATTAATATTATCTAAAAATTTAAAAATACTATTAAATGACTATTTATATAATAAATTTTAATTTTGTAATAACTTGTTAAATATATAGAAATTGTATTTTATTTGATAATTTTGTTTTTATATTTGATAACTTAAGTTAACTAATATTTATTAAAATGTTTATTAAAAGGCAAAAAGATATTTTTTTAGAAATAATATTTTTATTTAATCAATTGATTTCTAAATTTGATAGTATAAGTTAAACTTTAAATATTTTAAGGTATTTATTAGAAAGTATATATTAACATTAGAGTTATTTTTTGATTTTATAACATGTGTATCAAAAATGTAATATAAAAATATTTTGTTAAAATATTTTTAATACTTTAATATAGTTTAGATAATGTTATAAATAATTTAACATTTAACTTATTATAAACACATATAAGAAATATTGATTCTTTGTATATATATCTTGTCATATATAAATAAATATATTTATATTTATATTTTACTTTACTTCTTTTTTTTTATCTCTAAAGCTTATAATACATTTTTCAAATAGATAGGTTTTTCTTTTTTTTTTTTATATTAAGTTTTTTAAAAAATATATTTATTATATAGTAATATATCTCATATTCTAAAAATTAATTATATGACTAATTTTCTTATCAATTAATAAATAAATAAAATAATACTATTATTTAAGTTTTGTATACATAAGTCACATAATTATGATTCTAAGTTTATTTATTGTTTTTTTTTTTAAATATTTATTTGAATTTTTAATATATGATTATTTTTAATTATTGAAATATAAAAATATTATTTATAAATTAATTTTTAATTTACAGTATATAATTTGATATATTTATTAATAAAAAAAATATTATTTACACCACAAATAATTTAAATAAACTTTAAAATTGTATGTTATTTATTTACCAATATTATCTAATATATTAAATTAAAGCCAATAATTTGATTGTATTTTCGTTAATTTATAATATAAACTTACAAAACTTTGGTACTGTACCCAGAATCCGGTGATCATCGGCACAATTAATAAAAACGGTAATATATAAAAGTATCGTTTTTGATGCCTACGATCATCAATTAATAAGACTAATCTTAGGAAATTGTGTCATGGGACAATTATCGAGAGTTGACCTGTAAACCTAGTAGCTGTACTTGAGAGATTGATTCGTAGAGAGAAGGCCATACAGAACAAAAAGGGTTAGAAGCAATCCTTAGCGCGGTAGATTCATAGTAAGTGATAAGAAGTTCTGGATCAGAGCATATAATCTTAATCAAAAGCGTAAACAGTTCAGTGGAAAATTCGAGCTAAAAAGGTCAAATATGTCTGATTATTGTCTATAATGTAATAAAAATTTTACAGGATTTAAATGGTGTATGTCATGTAATGGAATTCACTTTCAACAAGATTTGACAAATGGACAAGTGGAAATAAAAAAATAGACGAATTTATACAAAGTCCCAGCTTCAAACTGAGTGGCACTACCAATGTATAGAATGGATACTGCATACACAACATCGGGATGTCAAATATATCGCTAAAGGAGGATATGGCACTGTGTATTCTGCGACACGGGAAAATGGTGAAATTAGGAGTTGGGATAGATCTTTTAAAGTGAAAGTAGTAATAAAGATTAGATAAGCTTAGCTCAATCGACGATCTTATAAATGAGGTAAAGAATATTAAACCTAGCTTAACTATAGTTTTATTATTAATATAATTTAAATTTTCGACTGAGAAACATTCTATTTTGTGAGTATATATACTCGTTAAGTTCTATGGGATTACGCAACAACCAGAATCATACGCTATGATGGTTTTCGAGTTTCAAGAAATGGCAGTCTCAGAAATTACTTGGACTAGATTTTTATAAGATGAATTTGAAATTAAAACTAGAGTCATTAAGAAATATTTTATATGGTTTAAGAAAAATTCATTCGAAGAAATTAGTTCATAGAAACTTTCATCCTGGAAATCTTTTATATGATCGTTATTTACAGTCAGATCTAGGAAAATTCCGAAAAAGTAATAGAAATCAACGAAAACGCCAATAATTTCTCATACTGCTATAGCAAAATTACGCAGGCCGAATCTAAAAGTGAAATAGCAAATAGAGATGTAATTGAGTGTCACTTTAGCCTCCGTGTAGTTTTAAAAAAACGATTTAATCTTTACAAAAATATGTACTGTATCATGGGGAACGCGCGTGTTTAGCATTGGTTAATGACGAGATCTGAAAATAACTTCCCGAGAATATCACCAATGATGCATTGAAAAAAAGAAAAGAAAGATCAGGAAAAATATATGATTTATTTGTTAGTATTGGCAAAGAAAAAATAAGAGGTATTGGATTATTTTCGGCATCAAATATTTCAAACCTGAGTCAAGATAATATTGATTATGTGATAGTCGAAGTTTTAAAAAAGGAACGTAGAATATACAGTAGTAGTTACTGCGTCAGTGACATGGATTGACTATCATTTTACTAAATTTTAACTGCGTTTGGGTGACCGTTATATACTTTATATGTTCTAGGGTTAGAGCCCGACAGCAGGCAATAGTCTTTTCATTGCCTTTTCTCCCTTGAAACAACCGGCTACTCATTTTTTTACATAACCGACCGGCCATTTATTTTGCAACAATGAATGTTTTGATTGATTTTTTTAATGTGTGCGTTATGCAAATGTAAATATTAACTCTCATTATGGTGAACTAAATGATTCTCGATTTATACTTTCATTTGAGAGAAATGTATTATAGCGTCTAGTGTCATTGTGCGTGTAAACAATCAAGTAACTAAATGATTCCCGTTTTATACCTTCATTTAAGAGAGCACGTAAACAAACGAACTGAATGATTCCCGTTTTATACCTTCATTTAAGAGAGCACGTAAACAAACGAACTGAATGATTCCCGTTTTATATCTTCATTTGAAAAAAAACGATCAATCTAATTGTGATAATCAATATCTATTGTGCGATGATTTTTTGTAAATTACGATATATAAAGATTCTTTTTTCAGCTCACTTTCTAACTACCAAATTCAAATAAAATTATTTCTATACAACTGCTCTCTTTGAATTTTTTTTATAACGTTAATCATGTCAGACAATGATAATGAGGTGCCAGAATTGGATCGTAGTCCTACTCCTCCACAAGTAACAGAGGAGGAACTTAATCAAGATATACAAGATTTAATGAGTGATATTGAAAAAGATACTCCTGACCTTGATGATGACGTAGATATTGCGGGTACTGATGCTTCAAAGTTAAAAAAAGTATGGGATGAAGATCCACAATGAAAATTATTCCATAAATTTTAAAAAAGGTTCGCTTAATGATTGATTCTTTTATTCCAATTATATTTTTTATACTAAATGCTTTTTTACTATTTCATTTAATAGTTTAAAGTATTACTTTTTTAGTGATTATTTTTCCTCTCTAATCATAGCCCAATTGAAAAACTAAAATTAATAGTATAACAAGATTTTTTTATTGTTTATACATGCGTTCCGTGAGTTTTTCTATATCATCCAAAAAAAAAAATACTATAAATCACATGAATTATTTTATTTCGTGCTTTTTTACTTAACCGGCCAGCCCTTTCTCACGCACTATTTTATGAAAATATATAATAAAAAATTCGTTTTATTTTTAAATTATACGTGTTTATTTAATGAAAAATGCTATAAATATATAATACAAAGCGTCTTCAGTTAAATCTCTTAACTATGACTTTGAATCCTGTAATTCTTTGGTAAAGAATTGTTATAAACCACTAACTATGATAGAATGAAAAACGCTACAAAACTATAAATCAATAATTATTTCAAGAAATATTGTTAATAAAACTAGGCCTAACAAGGTTTTTAATAAATCTGTGCTGAAACTCACTAGTCTTCGTCCCGGATGTGATATGAAATATAGAGGGTCATATACTGTACTTTTATTCTAAATTACCAGTTATAGTTATGTGATTTTTCATGATTCGAGGTATTGTAACAATTCAGCGAGACCATATTTATTGGCAGTAATTAAAATATCATTAGCATTAATGACAGCCTCACTAATCACTTGTTACATTATATTTACAATTATATATATCAACAATACTATATTACATCCAACAACCTATATATATTTATTTCAAAAGATAGAATTATGAATTTATTTTTATTAGAATGAAATTCATCAATTTATCTAAAAACAGATCAATTTATACAGTACATATGGTAAGCTTAATCATGTATACTTTAGTTTGAAAGGTGAGTTGATTATATTATCATTATTGCTGAATGCAAGTTAAATTCAAATAAAAAAATAAGCATTTTCATAATTTGAGTTTTAAGCTTCTATGAAGCGAATATATTTATTATATAGCATTGGTAATACATTTCGAATATTGCTTTGCGAATAATTAAAAATTCTTTATAACATAAGAGCATTTGTTTAATTTTCAAACTGTATACTAAATTTATAAAAATCACAATGATACAATAAACTGAAGTCCTGAATATAAAAGTCTGGATTATGAACAGAATATTTTGTAATAAATTTAAAATCTAAACATTTTAAATCTGTATTTAAAATAGGTTGTTTATCGGGATATCTCATAATAAAGCTAGATCAATCCGATTTAAAATATCGTGTATCGAATTAGATTCGAATGGGATATATCAGTTCAAACCTCTATAAATAATGTTCCACAATTAATTAGGATTGACCAATCGCATAAATTTCCTTCTGTGGGATTAACATGGGTTTATATTCTACAGTAACAAGCTATTCACCACATTCGAGAAGCATTCAATAAGCTGTATAGTATCGGTTAGGTTTGTGTATTGGCATTGAATTTTGCTTTCTTGCGGATTGTGAAACGTTTGAGCGATATTCGCCATTTCTTTGAGGGTATTTTCATTACATTCTGTACCGAAAAGGATGGTGTTAAGATATAATGGAGATCTTATCAAAATAAAAATGTTAGATGTTGGTTTTGACACAAATGAATTAAAAATATTTATTAAATTGTAATCTAGAACCTACCCTTTTCTTTTATTTTTCTGACACATTTCTATTATTTTATCTTTCGGGATCGAGCATAATCCACCAGAAATAAACATAATAACATTTTTCCTAAAAATATTAAGTATTAATAGCGGTCAGGCGCTGAAGTACAGTAATGGTAATGTTTTAGGTAGAAACGTTCATTTATAAAACGCTTTTCATATCAATTAAACCTTACCTAGATGGATTAAAGTGTCTATCGATTACTTCATCAGCTATTTTTATAGCTCTTTCAAAATTTAAGCCGCCTTCAACAAACCTCTCAATAATTTGATCTTGGATAAACTCAATATCATGTAGGTTCTTGTTTTCAAGAATGATCTGGGGATAATCATTAAATAGGATAATTGAAGTAGTATCTTGTGAAATGATCATATTCGTATTCCGATTTTGTATAGAATTAATCCGATATTTAATAAAATAATCAGTAGCCTCTAATGTAGCGCCAAATCGGTTGTTATTAGTTCCTTTTGATAATTCTTCAAGTGTTTTCAATGATGGCTTTTGGTCATTGCTTCTCATAGAGCCTGACCGATCCAACACAAAAACAATATGATAGGCAGCAAGACGGGCGTCATGACAGGAGAATAAGTGCCCATCATTAGACAAGTATCCTTTGAATCCAGCTGGCATTGTGGTTTGGGGCTTGTGGAATAATGGTAAGGTGCAATAAGATCTTTCCGAGTAATAATCCTCTAATGGGTTTGATCGATGAGTTCTATCAGGACATTCAGCATCACACTTTTCAAAATTTTCTTTATCTATAATAGAATATGGGTCTAGAAAAAGTTTAAAAGCCTGAATAATAAAAATAATAAACATTATGAAATTTTCTTTGGCATCATTATAAGATTACCCTTAAAACCAGCTCGAGCCCAAAATTTCTTGTGAGAAAGAAAATCTTTAGGTATTTTCGGATTCGAGTTAATAACAATATCTATATTAATATAAGTATCATAAATAAGAAATGTGGAATTTAATCGATATATAAATGAATTTTCTTCTTACTATCATCAATGTGCTGAACACCATTTTCATGTTGATAATGATTTTTACAATAATCAATATGTCGACGTCTAGGTTGGTCCCCGCAATACTATAAAAATCACATTGAATATTAGATTATGACTTTGATATTTATAATAAGCTGATAAAGAAAACACACATAGTTGCAATAAGTAAATGCCCCTTGGTCTCCAGTCTTTAGTTTATACCTATTGATTTGAATTTAAAAAAAATGAATTCTCCGAAAAAGTGATGCTCAATGAAAAATAAACGCACCCATCGTATTCAAATCCATCATCTTGCGAAGTAAAAACGGTATAAGTCATGTTTCCATGGATAGTATCATGAAGAGGATCGGAGTGACCATAAATTTTTGTACACTAATTGTCGAATGATATATATCAACTTATAAGTTTGAATATTTGAAAGCAGAATAAGTAAATATTTACATAATAGCCGCAGAAGGGACATTTCACATCACATTTATGTTTTGCACTTTTATCATGAATATGCATGCCGTAGTGGTTAAAATGATTTGGTGGAATTTTTTTACTACAAGGCAACGTCCTTTTAATTTGAGTGTACTACAACAAAATAATTTAATTAGCCTGAACAAGGTGATAATATGAATTGAATTTAAAAGTTCTACCGGTACCTTTGCATAAGAGATATCAGAGAGCATATCATTATAAATGGCATTTTTATCCTCTATAATTTCTGTACGACATATTCCCGGGACCTGGCTATCCGTTAGACAAAAATCAATATTAAAAAGTACGTCAAACAAAAGTTTCTGTAAATTTGTACATTACCATTCTTCTAAACACCAGTGCTCATCGCTAAATAGAGATAATATAATAAAAATTGTTCTTATTTACATGTATAAATAATTATATATATGTATAAACCATATTAACTTAGCCACAAAAGTGATTAATATGCAATCCTTGGAAATAATGAAAATGATCGGAGCTTTGACATTGTCTTTTGCAATTTATCATTGGGCATTGAATAGGACAACGGGTATCTTTACAAGAATGTTTATCATGTGGCTTATCATATGGAAATGTACAAGCATTAGTACATACGAATTCATTCGTTTTCAGTGAACAAGCTAAACCGCACTGGTGCTCAGACAGGTAATTGTGTTCTGATTCCTCATGATCAACTTCAAGAGAACAAGTCTTTTGGCAATTTCTCTTGTTGATCAAATGGCAAAGTTTACCACACAATGTCTCTAAAAATATAGTGCATTAGACTTTTTTTTTAATAGTTTAATAAAAATAACACAACCTGGAGATAGCAGAGATTTTTTACCCGAAATAAAAGACATGGAGGTGTTCTCCCTACCTCATGTATGCAACACCCCTACGGCATTCGTGCGTTACCTGTGCGTCAACTATGCAGCACTTGTGCAAACGAATTTTATTATGTTTTTAATGATCGGAATTTATTCCGGTGTATATGATGTGCAATACCGTCGGGTGTCGCATAAGCGAGGTAAGGAGAACAGCCACCCTGTCATTTATTTTGGTAATAAATCTCTGCTCCTGGAGATATCACATACTATTTTAATATCGCATATATGCCATCCGTCATGTCCAGTCTCATGTTTGCATGCTACTTTCTCCTTGTCTTTTTCATTGTGTTCATTAATTAATGCACAAGTGAAGCTGCATTTGTGATCCGTGAAACAATCGTGATTTTCCCGGTGATTCCTTTGTTTCATACAATGTCGCTTACATTTTGAACAATTTATTCCACAAAGGTCCCAATAAATTTTTAGTCCACTAATTTTCTGGTTTAACAAATCATCTCCCTGAGCAACGTAAGAGTTATTTCGTGAAGATTATTTTGTGTTTTGCTCAAACCATTTTTTAACTCGATAGATGCGTCGATCAATTAAAAAAACCAAAAATTTACAAAGTTCTTTAAACCAGGTCTTGTCATATTCAGTACTCTTGCGATGCTTTATATGCTTATCAAAAAATTTAACAAAATCCAGTAATATCTTCTCAAAATTGAATTTGCTATCACGCAAAACAAGTTTTGAATCGGCAGGAAATGTTGTGTTTTCAATGTAACTCTCAAACTCATCACTCAGCAACTTCTCGGTATCGGGAATATCTGTTGCAGTTGAGCGATCCTAATGCAGGCTCTTAGTGAGACATGTGGCTACGTGTTGCGAATAAAAAAAAATGAATCGTGTTTATTTCCATTCTTACCAAAAGCTCGCGGACAAATGGTTCAGTCTGTTCAGTACCAGTGTTTACAGCAGAATCGAATAACGATTGGAGAGTTGACGTGCGCTTGCAAATGAGAGCTTCATCTAATGGGTTCCAATCGCATAACTTTTTCAATAATTTTTTTATCCCGAGAAAAAGAAAGGGGGAAAAGGAGATAAGAATAAGAACAGAGGCAAACTGAGAAATAAGAAAAATAATGCGCTAAATGAATACCTGTAATTTGGCCAACATTGTTTTCATAAATTCAAGAAAATAATGCGCATTATTATATTCCGATGGACTTCTGTCAAGTTGACCTTTTACTTCGTTCAAAGTAGTATACCATTTTGGATCATTAAACATGGGCCATGCATAAATTTCTAATCCTGCTGAACAATATCTGCTAATAAAGTTATCTTTCCCTTCCTGTGCATGCAGCAGTTGTTATTAACAAAATTAATACTGTACATTATGAAGAAGACAGTTCACGTATAACACACTAAGCAAAATATAAAATAATCTTACTCGTCTAACGATTTCTCTAAGTTTTTGCTCAAATTCTAATGTAATCCCTCTCCTATCACCCTTAGGCACATCCTTGATGATTATGCATAATTTTCCCTGTTTAATCAAGAGTAATGTTAACCTTCAGTTAAATCATAAAGTATACCATTTTTTTCATTTTACCGCAATTTACCTTGAAAATAGTGGAATCATTTCTAAATTGATTCGCACCATCTTGGAAACTTTGAAACATTGAAGACATGTCACGGGTGATTGCGAATTGATTTTTAAATAAAATCAAGTTTCTTAGGCTCGCATTGAGTATGCTTAAAAGAAGATCTTTTGATGATAAAATCGCGATCAAATCATTAGTAAATTAACAAAAATCGATAAATCAGTGAAAAAGCTCTACCTTCTTGAGGTGTACGCTCTATGGATCCTAATCCTTCGAAATCAAATGCAGCGTAAATGGTACTTTCCGTAATTGCTGTTTCAAAAAGATAATGTCGAAGGTTACGGTTGTGGATCGAATTGTCATTAAGATAATACTTGTTAATAAATAAGTTACACAGTGACATCCATACGCCCTCGGTACATCGCTTTATTTTATGAAAATGTTAGTTAATGTGAATTTTGAAAATCCTTGCGGTGAATTAAATCATGGTAGATACAAACCATTGCAGATGCATCAAAGTTGGTTCCAACTAGCTTTAAAATTTAAGAATTAACATTAAGTATCAAAGTATTGCCTATAGAAAGAAATGAGCAGATAATCATTAAGCAATACTGTACAGTATATACATCACATGATTAAGCATATATGATTTTTCCGCAGCTTTGTTCACCCATCGAAGACACCACTTTAACCTTTTTATTTCTTAGATGATTAAAGATCCCTTCATACCATCCAAAAGATATTCCACGACTTATTCTTTCCGTGTAGTCACAATTATTGTCTTTCAGGACATGATTTTCAAGTTCATCACGTCCATCGCGTAATGGAAATAATCTGTTTTGCTTAACCAACGCTATTTGTATAGGTATTAAGCAGCAAAGCTATTCGTAAATGTTTTAATTTGTGATTATTAAAAATCCTTAATTTTTAGACCGCAAAAAAAATATCTATCATCACAAACTTTGATTATCCATTCGCCGAATTGAATCTTCAATGCGTTATTTTTAATAAGAACAGGATCAAACAATTCTTTATATCTTTTAACATCTACATGAAACTTGCTTAAAAGTACAGCAGGTTTTTGTGTTGTCCTTATTTTCTCACACATTTTGCTGATATATACATTAAAATTTTCAGCTAATTTCGTGATCTGATTTGTTTCTTTGTCGTTCGCAAGAATCTCTGGAAATATTAGCAACTGTGGTGCTTTGCTTATGCCATTGTCAATACAAGGACTGATGGGAAACTTTTCATACATGTCTGAATAAACATCAATCAGACCGTTAGATTTTGGTTTCTGTTCGATTGTGAAGGCAAACCACTGATTGCTGATCAGTGAATCTGAGAAGTGGTCCTCAATTTTTAGTAGAGTATCACTAATTATTTCTGTAACCAACTTTTTCTCGTTCATGATGCAGATATAATCTCCTTTTTTGATGTCACGTAGGAAATTGGTTTCTTTCCCGATCACCTTGGAAGGGTTTTTATTCGAAGGCTTAACATGTTCAGATGAAGGTCCTATAGTTTGTTTCTGAAATCTAACTTCTAGCCTCTCGACATATATTTTAGCCAAGAGAGATTCAAATCTTCTCTTTTCCAAATCAATGAAGCTTAATGAATTTGCTCGTTGCAAAGAAGAGAGAATTGGCAATAATTTGCTGCGTGAAGGGAAAATAATGATGGCAATGCAATCACTATAAGAGAGCAAAAGTGTTTAATAAAAATCAGAACTATTAAATTTTAGTCTAGTAAGATAAATTGAACTACCTTTTTGCGCCGGTGATTCAAATCTAGGCGCGAAATAAATATGGGCTTTTATATGATCACTTGATCCAGCTTCTCTTTTGAGTGCCACAATGCACAAACCATTTGATGCACCCATCACATTAATTACATTACGTGGCAATTCTATAGGCCTCGATCGAAACTGGTTTGTTTTGAGCCCGAGAATTCTTGCATCACCACTTTTTTCGACAAAGCATAGGTCTTCTGATCCATGAATAAAAAAGATTTTCTGAATTTCGGATTCAAGATAAAGATTCTTAATAACAGAATGTTGAAAAACGACCAATAATGTTTCCTCGAATCCATAAATGGATAACTAATACCAATAAATATAATTTAGTTATATTCAATGCTGAAATGTGAATATAATAAGATCTTACAGTTGAGTTTGTGACTTCGTATAATGCAATATAGCCCAAGATTCCATCAACAGCTATCAAGCTATCTTCTTTAAGACCAGGAAAACTCTTAATAGGTATCTGTTCAATGGAGCTAGAACGACAGACATGAAAATCGAGTGATTGTTGATTTTTGTTCCAGAAAAAAACAAAAATGGTTCTACTATCAAAACGAAAGAGATATCTTTACACGCAATCATATACATTATTAGAATTTTGATGATTAATTAACAAACAAACCACTGATTAATGGATTTGACAACATTACTTTAGTTCAGTGAAAGATGGGTCAAACAAATATTTCATTCTTTCCCTTAATTTTAGAGTTGGAACATGATCTGGATTCTCGCGAACCATTTCAGCTTGATAGGTGTCAAGTTGAGTTTCATAAATTGTAATTTTAACCTCAGGAGGAATTTGCTCAACATAGGCATAACTTAAATTCCAATTGTTTCCTTATATTAAAATATTAGTGATAAGCAAATGCAGTAAAAGTGATGTAAAAAATGCGATACTAGACATTTAGCTTCATACCTGGTTTTTTAGTAAACGATTTAACTACCAATGAGTCTGGGCTGCAAATTTATAAATTGCAAATTAGCGCGAGTATAATATTAAAATAAATATTGCGCATTGTATACCTGTTAAGATTAGATGCCTGTCGGATTTCGCCACGAATTCTTACAATGTATTTTTCATTTATTTTGACTGTCTTTTCCTTAAACTCTGCTTGATGATTCATCAAAGAAGACTGAAACTTCTGAGAATGTAAGAGATATTCATGTCGCGAGTATTCTTTACGCAGCTGATCTCTCCAAACAGTGTATTCCTTTAGAAACATGATTTTTACTCTCTCACTCACTTCCGAATTTTCGCCTGAGCTAGAAAAGTTTTGAACAAATTGTTGATCCGGTATGTCGTCGCGGATTTCCCTCAACGCATTTTCATAATCTGAATTTAGGTCATTATTCGAAAATTTTTTTAAAATCTTTTTAGTATATTGTCTAACCGCATTTTTTTTATCCTTTGTTAAATTATTATAAATAAATTTATTGCCGTTTTCAACGGATAATTGGTGTCTCTTAATGATGGAGTCACTAGCCAAGTAGCGTCTCTTGAGGTGCTTCCAATTTTTTGAGTCGATATTTCCAACCTTCTGTTGCAATTCAGTAATCACATCAGGATAATTTTCATTAATTCTGTCAAAATCTATACAAAAAATTCAACAGAAGTTAACACAACGTTTGAATATCAACGTACTTTAAGTCGATCATCAATAAACCTACCTTCTTGAGCATGTTTATGTTCATTTTTTCCTTTGAATGAATTTTCAAATACCCTAGTGATAATGCGTTAGATTATGAATTGAATATACCGTACATATAAAGTGTATGGTATATTATATTGTTAAATACATACCCGTATGTTTCACATAGTTTATATATGAGCATTGAAAAAAGGATATCTGCATCAACTTTAATAATATTATCAATATCCTTCTTTTCTTTCTCGTGATCTTTACGAGTCATCTCCATTTCATCTTTATATGCTTTGATTATATCGCTTTCTATAGACAAGAATTCGGCCAAATCTATCAACTCAGCTAAAGAAACGGACGAGTCTATTCCCAGATTATAATTTCTTATTTCATTAAGGAATTCGCTAGCATGTCCACTCGACTTATGTGTTTCCTTGGTTTCAACCACGTAACTGGTGATAAATGATTGGTTATTGCATGACTCTATTGGCATGGCAGGAGGAAGGCTCGAGGGCAGAGATAACTCATCTTCTTTAGAGTCCCTATTGTCGAATTTAAGCTTTACAAAAATAAAAGAAATGACACTTATGTATCCACCTTATATCATTGTACACCATTTAAAAATGAATCTTTGCTTACTTTGAATCCATCGTAAAAGTTAAAGTCTTCTTCTTCTTGTCTTCTTTCTTCTACTCTATATCCATAACGGATATTATCGTCATCGTCCTCATCATCATCATTAAAACAATAATTCAGATGTTCAAAGTCGAAGGTCTTAAGATCTTGCGCATTCATCAAGCAGAAATGAGCGTTCGTCAATTCTGTAAGATATCTAGAAATAAATAAATAAATGGGTAATTATTTTCGAAGGTGGACCGGAAATTTTCTGGTGTGATCCTAAAATTTATATTATATATGCATTGTTTAAAAGCTGGGTCCGAAAAAATCATATCTAGCATTTTTGTCGCCTTCAAAAATAATTACCCAAATATATATATTATAAGAGTAAAATAAATAAATTCCGTTGCTATATTATTATCTAACCTGTGAAGGTTCACCATATTTTTTTTTTTTCGAGAGGACGTGTAATTTCCATAGAAATCTTTTTCAGGCCAATGGATAAGAAAACCATGTTAATTTTCAACTAGGAGATAAATTCCGGGTTTTAGATGAGGCATTGTTAATTCGGAATACTCATATTCATTCGTCTGAGATTTCATAAGCAGATCATGACTAGAGCAAATTTACATAAATAGTTAAAACAAATTCCATTAAATCAAACTAAAAAGAATATTATACAATATATGGATGAACAAACATTCTTTTATCGATTGAATTCTTTTGCAGTAAATATATTGTGATAGTTTCACGATTTCCATAAATTCCGACAAAGCCAAGTGATCTCGAATTCAAAGAAGAGTAATTAATTTCGGAAAATGATTTAAAGCTGTTTGGTACCAAATTGTTGCAAAGTTTCATCAGGAACTCTTGGGATATGATGTTCTTGTCAGTTGTTAAATTAAAAAAAATTTTTTTATTAAATGTTTGCTATCGATTATCTGTGGAAATAAATAAACCTTACAAAATCCGACAGATCCCGTGTCTTTGCACAAATCAATCAGGCGATAAAAATTGTGAATTTGGTTACAAAGATCCAGATCATCATATATGTCCAAAATGGCATTCAAACTTTCTGCTCTCATAGAATCATTTGAAGTAGCTTTAGGACTATTGGTGCAACTACTTTGATCCGAATTTATGTTCAATTTTCTTTTTCCGATATTTTTTAACTCTTTATTAACCGTATTATTACTTTCTACGCATACAGAGCCGTCGGAGGAGTTAAGGTTGTCGGTGCAATTAATTGAGCTCATGTCCCTTTTCGTTACCAGATCTTGGAGTTTGATCGACAGACGCAAGAGGATTTACTACTTATAATATCCCCGTTAATTTAATTTAATATTAGCATAATGGTATAGTTTTCAAGTCATAAACAACATATTGAAGCTTAATTATTAATCAATTTACCTGTATTTCGATTCAAATTATCGCAATTAAAATTCGCAATGATTTCAACTCCTATTAAGGGTGAAAATGTACGTTAAAAATTCATGACATCGAGTGAAAGACATCTGAATACCCTTTATACAATTGTTAAAATATCCTTTCTAATGCTATATTTACATTCTCGTAGTATCGCGAATTATTTGTGCTTTTATAATTTCAGAATATATGATTTCGTAATAACATACCTGGGACTGATCAAGTTTTTTTCATATTTATTTTTTCTTTGAAAGATAAATACAAAAAATTGTTCTTCTGCATACTGTACTTACATACTGTATAAATTAAAAATTTAAGCCTTGTCAAACATACATACCAATATCTATTTTGGAGAAAAAATGATAAACTTTAAGCTTGTCAAACATACATATCGATATCTATTTTTGGAATTAAAATAACAAATTTTAAACCTGTCAAACATACATATCGATATCCTATTTTGGAATAAAAAAAATGAAATTGCCGATCTCCAAATTTTTTTAAAAAAATTACCATTGTATCACACATCGTCATCCTGGTTATTGTTTGGTGAAGTTCCCTGTTTATAAATCCGAGGGGCTATTGATAAGTAAATAAATAAACATAGCATAATTAATGGTTTTACTGTTTCCCATAACAGTGTGATGGGGAATCGGAGAGTCTGTCGCTAACCGGGAGTAGAATTTGCGTAACTGTCACTTTAGTTCAATAATCAAAACTCAAAAGAGGCGGATTTGACTTGACCGAATTCTCTCTCTTTATTTGATACTTTTCTTCGTTCTTTTATACATGTTTTAACGGACATTTAGATGGAAGCTTTTAGAGTACAAAAGAAAAGGGTCGAACTTGATGGAACTTTGGAGCTATTAAAGGTAGGTTATTCTAAATTACATAATATATTTTCCCATGTTCGTCATTAATTAATCACTGGCTGATGTTTCGCGATACTCCGGTTAAAATTGCTATATGACTATAGTTGTGTCTAATTTTACCTCTTACAACAGGTTGTACGAATCCCATTTACGGTACAGTGCATGTCGAAAATATTTTTGAAATTAAACAATTTATTTAAATTTATTTGCTGTTCTGCGATAAATAATTATAATGGCAATAAAAAAAGGAAAAAATAAAGATTTCTCATCATGTGGGCATTATTTGATCATTGTCTATTCATTTATCCCTATTACAATCGTAAATTCATAAATAAGTACAAAATTATTGTCAAGTGATTAATCTTTATTTTAGTATCGCAAGGAACAATCTTGCCATGACATGACAGCGAATAGCATTCAGTACTAGTGTGATTGTGACAAAGTGAAAGCATGTCACTAATCATATGACTCCCATTGCTGCAACAATGCGAGATGCAAATTTGGTTCCAACATATCAATAATTAATGATACAAAATTAGTGTGAAAATCATTGTAGTTATTGTTATATAATTACAGCTTATTGTCTCAGTTATTGTTCTTTGATTTTTTTTTATATATTTCTTTATTATTTTTACATTGACTACAATCAACATTATTGAATGTACAAAATTGGGACACAAAATTGGGATGTCAATAAAATCGATGTTCATGCGGGAAAACTTTACACCATAATATTGAAGAATTAAGTAAATATTGTTATAATTGCTTCTTTACAATAAAAGTTTTTGCTTTTTGTCTTGATTATTTATAAATGTCTTGTGTTCAAATTCAATAAAATAAGCATGTTCCATGTTTCAAATAAAAAAAAAGTTTTTTATTTTAAAATTATGTTTATTATTTATTTAGAATATTTTGCCTAGATAATACTTAAAAGAAATATAAATAGTATATACAGTGCAGGACAAAAATAATTGCACTGATATTTTTTATTATAATTTAATAAATAATAATTTGATTGAGATAAAACTTTAAATATATATATATTATAACCTAATTAATAAATTTATTCAAAAATATGAATTTAAAATCAAAAAAAAAATCAAAGAACAATAACTGAGACAATAAGCTGTAATTATATAACAATAACTACAATGATTTTCAC
>CAJVPV010000356.1:0-23155 GCA_910591835.1 Acaulospora morrowiae
AATTGTTATTTAATATCCCAGATTTATTATCTAAGATCTAATAATTAAAATTTGAAATTAATAATTAAATTTAATATTAAATTAATAAAAATTTAAATATTTATATCTTCAAATGCTAATCGAAATCTAATAATTGATTCACAACAATTATATATTATTAATCATCTTGTTTTGGTTAATGTTTTAATACCACCACCCTTGATTTTTAATTCATTAATAGTTTCACGAAGTGCATTCATCCCTTAATGTGATCTCAAAAAAAATAATACCAATGTTTAACACTTATTAATTGTATTAATAGCAAATTGATGCTTGCATATATTCTTGGAAATCAATTAATATGATATGCAATACATCACATAGTAATAATTTGTGGATATTTTTCACTAATGATATTTCGTGTGACCTTACAATTAGTTGCTCCATCTGTAACCAATCCTGCAATTTTATTTTGTTCAATAATATTAATGATTTTTTCAATATAATTGGTCAAAAACTCTTCAATAATGCTTTTTGATGATACATCTTCAATAGCCCAAAGATATTCATGTCTATTGGTTGTCATCAAAATGAAATTATACAATTGGCGATTGCTGGGATTTGTTTATCCATTCAAAGCAATTGTGATGTTTTCTTTTGTTTGCAATTTCTTTTGAATCTTGATTGTGATTGCTGCAGCCTCTGAGTAAAGAATATTGGTAGAAATTTAGGGCTCCTAATGATAACACTTCGATACCAGTTCGATACCAGTTTGATACTTAAATTTATTATAAATTCATATGAGTGGGTCACAATCCATATATTAAATTTACTATAGATCGGTACTATTTCGATACCACTTCGGTACCAGTTCGGTACTTTTCGGAGTCCTATAGAAATTGTTGTGCAATATAATGGATCATAAGCTAGGCAAAGTTGTTTACAAAATTCAATAAAAAATGGATGATCTGCAACTGCAAAAGGAATTGTACAAGTAACAAAAAATCTTCCTAATACTGCATTAATTGCATCTCTTCTAGAATTGATTAACTTGGTACTTTCCATAAAATTACTTAATAGAGATTGTTTAGGATCTAATTTTGTTTTTTTGGCTGGTTTTTTTTTGTTCTCAACAGTTCTATTAGTAATTATTTCCAAAAATTCATTTCGGATTTCAATAGAGCAAAATACATATTTACTTGCTAAATGATTTTCAAAAATATTTGGTTTATCATGTTAATATTTTTTGTCACAATAATAACATGTTGCTGAAAAGTGTCCACGACTTTTATTAATAGCTGTTTTATTAAAATATTGCCAAGCAATTAATTCTGATCATCTAACTGTATTTTTGATGATAAAGAAACTGTTTGATTATCATCACTTTGCATTTTTAATAAATGGATAGATAAAAAAATAATAAATTTGTTATTTTCATTTTTTTTTGTTTTTTTAAATTTAATTGATTAATAATTGCGACACAATTTCAGTATTGCAGCACAATTGCAGCAAATTTAATAATTGTGGCAAATCATATGATTGCGTCATATTAATTTAATTGCAGCACAATTGTGACAAATTTAATAATTGCGGCAAATCACATGATTACGTTATATTAATTTAATTGTGGCACAATTGTGACAAATTTAAATAATTGTGGCAAATCACATGATTGCATTATATTAATTTAATTGTGACACAATTGCGACAAATTTAATAATTGTGATAAATCATATGATTGTGTTACAATTATGTCATAGTAATTTAATTATGGCAAATTTATATAATTGTGCCACAATTGCGTCTTGCGTCACATTAATTGCATCACTATAAAAATTTTAAATAATTGTGTCAACTATAAAATAATTTTAGTCACATGTATAGATTACACAATCAAGAAAATTTATCAAGTTATTAACAAATATTGAAAGGCAGATTCAATAAAAATAATCAAGAAAAACAACAACTTCAATAGCACAATAATATCTTTTTAGACCATAAAAACTAAACTTAGCTCAACATGATCTATACCCTTGGACACAACAATGGCAAGAATCACTCCATTTGAAGATTATCTCTCAACCTTGAAATTATAAAATAAAATAACAATAAGACTTTATGGAATTGACAAAACAATATCTGCTATACTAATAATGAGTACAGTCAAACATCTCAGAGCCAAGACTGTATACATTCCAATAAACAGTAAAACCAAAAAAAAAAGGCTTTGCAATAATTGGCTTTAAGAATCAAAAGGACTTAAACAAGACTTTAATTTCATATATGGAGTTATTTGGATGTAAAACATGTGAAGCATCAAAGACAATGCCAGAACATTCAGAAAACACTCAAAAACATTGGAAGATTACTCTTACGAAAGTGATGAATTGAATAGAAGTCAATCAGATCTTTTGGTTACAGAAAGATCAGTTCTAAACCAAGTAATAATAAAGAAAAATATAAATCCAAACAGAAAACAGGATAATAAGATGATAAGAAAAAAGTTTATTTTTGAAAGGTAAACATACAAAATTTTCCAAAAACACAATACAACTTGAGATATGGGACAACATTCAAGTTATGTTAGAACTAATGAATAATAGATTGAAAAAGTTGGAAAAAGGAGAAAGAAATAGAAGCAGGGCTTACAATCGCTCCTAAAAACATGTCAGTTGAATTAACATCTACAATCAAGAAAAATGGAAACAATACATTAATGACATCTTCAAATTATTCCTCAGATAATTATAACATATTAATAGAACTGCCAAATACAATCATACCTACAACTTTTGAAAATCTAACAATAAGTATATCCAAAAACAATATCAACACCTTCTTTAAAGAACAAAAAGAACTTTTTCTTAATAACCAACAATATACAGCTCCAGCTAGATCAATAAGCCCAACCAATAACAACAATTTTTTATATATTGCAACACATAATGTTAGAGGAATTACTTGAGAAACAAATTAAGAGATCTTAATCCAGGAACTAATAAAAGAGAAAATATATATTATAGGGCTCAATGAGACAAAACTAACTCAAGAAAATTATAAATTTGTATTTAAAAAAATGTTAAACAAATATAAATACTTTTCAAGCATCAATATATCCAATCCCAAGGGAGCTGATATTATACTCTTAATTAGAAAAGACCTGGGGAAACATGTAGCACAGGTAGAAAGATTGAATAGTTATTTAGGTGTGATCCATTTTTTAAGCAAAAAACACAAAACATGAATAATACAAATATACCTATCCAATGATAAGCATAAAAGTCAAAAAATCCAAAAGAAAATTTATATCATAATACAAAACAGAATCTGTTAACAATATCAAATTATAATTATGAGAGACTTTAATGCAACAATAAATTCAAGGCTTGATTGAAAAAACTTCATATTCAACAGCAACAAATTTTCTTCTCTAGACACTTTAAAAATCAACTTTTTCTACCATTACCTAGACCTAAATCTCACTGACCTTCACCAACTGTAGAAAAGTGACAAAACAACACATATCTGGAAAAACTATAGAAGTTTAAATAGAATTGACTATATCTGAAGCACACTACTCATCACCAACAACTTAATTAATTTTAGCAATCGCGATTTCACAGAAATCACAAATAGTGATCACATCATATTAGAATTTCATATATCTTGGAACATATTCCTGTATAGTCCCAAACTCTAGAACTATCAGATCAAATATCACCTGGAAAAAATAATTAATTTAAGAGATACCATTAAATAGCAATGGGAAAAATTTAAAGACAAGATCGAAGAAAAGATCATTAAGTATAAATTATAAGAAAACACAATAGAACTTGACAAACCAGAAACTATAGACACTTTCCAAACCAATCAAATTCAAGATATGTGAAATTTATTTGACAAAATCATTATTTTTACAGCCTTTAACAAGTTATATACAACTAAGATAACATCGAGAGGTGTTTACAGAAACAGAAATATTACAGAAAACAGAAAAGAAAATCTTCTGCTCAATATCTACAAACAGTTATGCAGAATAAACAAGTAGCAAAAAGAACAGCCCATGGATTCCACATCAACAGAAACATTATAGCAAATCAAAAATCTAATGAATCAAATTAATTTGATAGCAGGATCAGAATTACAAATGCTGATTAAAACACTATTAAAACCCTAAAACAAGTATTGCTTACTTAGATCAGATAAAGAATTATATCCAGGAATTTAAACAAGTGGCCAAAAAGATATGCATCAAAGAGAAAAGAAAGTAAATTAATCAAAAAATCAATAAAGCAATAGAATTCAGATGCCTCGACCTCAAAAACAATTAAAGATAAGTTATCCAAATACTAACAAAAAACTTTAGAGACAAAATAATAATTAATATGTAGAATTAAAACTATAGATAATCTAGAAAAAGAGTATTTAACAATTGAGAAGAAAGAAATTTTACAACAAACTGAACTCTTTTACCAAAAAGCATTCAAGAAATGAAACAGTAACTTTTACCTTCTTGATGAGCAGTGGAAGAAGCAATACAAGCCTAAGCTAGAAATTCAAGATACCTGGTACAACAAACTAGAAAAAAAAATCAAATTGAATGAGTTAAGAGAAATATTGCAAGAATTACTTAACAATAAAGCTATAGATTTAACCAAGATCAAGTATGAAATGCTTAGAAACCTGAGTCTCAAAACAATAACAATATTGTACAACTTTTACAATCTGTTCTTAAAGCACAGTATAACACTATCTGCCTGGAAAAATAATCTCTTATATCCAATATTCAAAGGGAAAGAATGGCAAGGAGACTTGAACAATACAAGATCAATTGTGCTTCTCGAAGCTACAAAAAAGTGTTTTATTAAAATATTCAACAATCGCTTGATAACAGTTTGCAAAAACAAGAATATCTTAAAAGAATCCATTTTGCAGGGCTGCCAGGAAAAAGTACCTTAAAGCCCATTATATATGTGATAGAAATTGATAGATCCTTGATACAATTTGACGCAATTATTTTTGAGAATTTTGACAATTGAGTCAATAGCAAAATAATTTACACCATATGTATAGAGTCTATTTACCTTTTGAACAATATTTGTGAGAATGCCAGAGAAGAAAAAAAAGAACTTTGGATTTTGTTACAAGACACAGCAAAAGCATACGATACAGTCAGCCAAACAATACTGAAAAAAGCTTTAAGAAGAATAAAGATCCCACCTAAAATTATCAAACTAATGCTAGAATCATATATGTGTTCATATTATCATAAAAGAAAATTTGATCGACAATATGATTCTGAATTAAATATGAATTCCAATTAATTATTATATATTACTTAGTAATTCTACCATAATATAGTTTTTGAAAAATGATTGAATTCAATTTTACCATTTGTATAGTTAGAACCATTTACAAATAGATTAATTAAGGTAATTACAAATATAAGTCTTACAAAAGAGATCATAGTTGATAATGGCATTGATCAAGGTAAAACAATTTCTCCATTTCTTTAAAGAATCTTCTATGACCCCTTTTTATACGAAATTCAAGAAAACAAGAAACTAGGATATAGAATGAATTGCAAATGGCCAACAGATCCAAGTAAACTATCCAATGACAAGGAAAATATTAGAAACTTAGCTATCAGGCAAGCTGCTCTAACATACATGAATAATATTATATAGATTGCCCGATTCAAACAATATATAAACTGAATTCTAGAAAGAACAGCACAATTCTATATAGCCAATGATTTCCAAATCAATAGCAAAGTATTTGTTTTGATAATAATCAACAGTAAAAGTAAGGAACCCAACAAAGTAAACATGAGGATTAATCAAGAAAAAGTTATAGAATTGGATTAAAAACATCATTTACGATTTTTAGGCATCTGGCTAGGTAATAAATGTTATATAAAAAATACAATCATTAGAATCCAGCAAGAGATCCAATCGGTACTAACTGTCTTTAAAAGGAAGAGAATTACAAACAGATATATGGAATATATACTAAATAGGATTTTGATTCCACATATAGAATACAAAGCACAACACTTTCTTTTCAACTCCAATATAGTACACACCCTCACAACCCAGCTTCGAACAATACTGAAGCATATAACCAATATAACCAAAACAATTTATAATTTAGTTATATATTACAAAGCATTGTATAGACTTATAAGTATTAACAAAATTCAACTAGAAAGCCAGATCTCCAATTTTATTGGTCTGTTTAATGGTACTGGACATCCCAGCACATCAGTAATCATTCGTCTTAAACAAGCCCAAATTTAGCAATGGGAATCCACAAATATATTGATGGAAAAAACAATACAGAAATAGCCAAAAACAAATCTGGCAGTAGCTATTTTCAAAACAGCAAACAGCATAGGAATAATGTATTCAGACTCTCAATAAAAAAATATTTTTGAGTAGAAAGGAGATGCTTTTTTAATCAAAATATTGCTTAATGATCAGACAATATACAATCAGGTCAACAAATCTATGTGAAAGTACAACATTATGTATATTGATCAACTTATAAAAAAGGAGACAGGTACTCTTCTAAGTTGAAAGTTTATTCAATCCAGCCACAGCTGAAGCAGAGGACTGAAACCTTATTGGTATAGCAAAATCCAAGAATCAATAGCCAATGAGTTTGGAATTCTTAATTCAAATTGGCAAGACAGAGAGTAGATAAAGCAAGAAAGAAATATTTTTCTCCAGCTCGACAATAGGATAAAAAAAAATAAGAATGGCAAGTATATCAAAAGGAAAACAATGATCTTGTCTGATACAGACTCAAAGGAACAAATAACTCTATTATACAAGAAATTGAGTTTTATCAAGCCACCAGTACAAGTACAGGAGCAACAAAACTCATCAAAATCAATTTGGATCCATTTAATTCTCACAGAAACAAGCTCAAATTCTTATTTAATTGATTAAATAATATCACAAAGCAAAAAAAAGCAGAGAGCCTTGTATTTCTATAGAAATTTATATGCTTGAAAGCTTGGCCAGAGCAAAATTTGAGTCCACAGATAATCCAGAGTTATATATGTTCAAATTTAGGAAAATAGACATAATCGACTACAGGCTATAAATTATTCGAGAAAATATCGAAATAACTGACTTGAGCCAAGAACTATACAAAGAGTACAAGCTTAACAAGAACAGTCAATACAAAGGCATATACCAATTCTATACAGATGGCTTGATAGAAAAAATACAAGATCAAATAATTAAAATAGGTACTGTCTGGTTACAAACCAGAGAGCCTAATCCAGGAAGAAGCTTTCAAATCGGAGTAGACAACTGGTTCTTACCAGCAAGAGCTGAACTAGTAGCAATTCTCCTGGCAATTTTAATGGTATCAAACAAAAGTAGGATAGAGATTCGAATGGATAGTGCCAATTGCATCAGTATATATCAGAAACTGAAGATACTATATTTAAAGAATACAACTTGTAGGAAAATGAAGATTCCCAATTGGCAAATTTGATTGCACATATTCGACACAATAATCAGAAAAGAAATCCAAGTAGAATTAATCAAGATTAAAGCACATGGTCAAGATACAGTGAACAATCAAGTTGATTAACTTGCCAAATTAGCTAGGGAAGAGCAGGAAATCCATTGGACAGAACTGTCAAAAATCCTGCCAGTTTCAACTCCCTCCTGGAATAACATTCCAGTAGACACTTCAATAAGACTATTTATTAAAGAATTGTATGAAAGAAAAATTCTAATACAATGGACCAATCAGAATAGAATCCAAGCTAAATGGAAGAAGGAGATCCAAAATCCAGAGGAAATCGATTGGAAAGGATTCTGGAAGCATTGTAAAGGAGAAGATACATTAAGCACCTCATTCAAGCAAATGAGAAACAGAACATTCAAAAGTGTATATCAATTTGACCGGTTCTTCTGTCACTTGCTAACTTTACATCTTTTGACTTTTCCCTTGAGCCTTGCTTAGTCACTAGAACTTCCCAATTCTTCGAGTCAAACTCCAGTTTGTCGAAGTCCCGTGTACAAGTTACAAGCATGCATGCAATCGGCAAACAATATAATGACACTGGTAAGAGTTTACAATAAATGCTTTATTTAATAAACTATGAATACTAATACTGTACAATTCTCTTCTACTAAATGCTAGCGGATGGCGTATATATTTATACATGCTCCAGTTGTTTATTTGTTTATATTCTACTTTTTTCTAGAAATTTAATTTTACAATATTTTTATACCTGTTACTTTATTATGATTTTAATCGACTTTATTTCGGCTTAATGATTTTGAAGAGCCGGAACCGAGCTGTTTATTGTTGCGACTTAAATGAGATAGTCGAATAGAACCGAGCCATTTATTCATCACTAATCAGTACCATTACATTCATGACGTGATCATACATACGAAGTATATTGCTAAAAACAGTATCCTTTAAGTATACGTATACAGTATATATAATATTTAACTAATACATCAAATGCTCGATAATATAAGTGTAGTATAATAAGAGCTAATAAAATATGTGTGATAGAATATACTAATCTAATTATATACCTATAATTTTCAAATATCCTAACTTTAAATTCCTGACCTTTTCAACTATTTAGCGATGGGGCATGATATATTTGCAAAAAAAGTATCAATAATGTATCCAATTTTTGCCCAATGATCAATTGTATGTTCAATTGCATACTCTTTTACATATAATTCGCCATGGTTTACATTTTCCTTCATTAATTCTTTGTTTATTTGAAATTCGTCGAAAATTCGTTTCCAAAAATCTAATGTATAAATTTAAAATTAGCTATAATCATATAAAATTTTTATATAGCTAAAATTTACCTGATAATTCTTTTAATTTTAAAGTTTTCAGTCTTATATTTATAATGCATTCCAATTCGACAATCAGGCGATCCATAATTAAATTTTTATATCCTTTTTCATTTAATTCTTTTAAACTAGCGTTTCCTTCGTCTATTTTCTTTATTAAAAATAATAAAAAATAAAATAAATTGACAAGGACTTAAATAATAACAAAGTAAAAAAAATTTTCAGTTACCTTCTTATTATTTGTAAAATTAAAGATTCCAATGTATTTCTGACTCCATTCGTCGATCTCCTTCTTTTTTTCTATAATTTGTTCATATATTGTTTTATCCGTTTTATCTTTAATTTTCCAAAGTGACTCTTCAAGGTTTATAATTCCACTGTTAATAAATTCATGAAATTCACTAAATCGATCAGCAAATTTTTTGCAATTTTCGATGGATTCTTCAATAAAATTTAAATGCGGATCAGCTAGATTATTGATTTTTCCTAGATAGTCAAGATCATTCTTCCATCCTTTGACGAATTCATTGTGATTTTTGGAAATATAGGAAAGGGTGTTAGACGCAAAAAATAATCCTTCTTTGATTAATACACCCAACTTAGCTGAATAATCATTAATTTTTTTAAGATCATCCAATAAGTTAATCTCCATGAAATTGCCAAATATTTCCTTGGATAAAAATTCTAAATTATTTGTCGCAACAGATATCTCATAAAAATACGTCGGATTTATACTAATCTTTGGGTCAAAATTATGTCTATCCCATTGATTAATTGCAAATTCAAATGATTTGCCGTGTACACTATAATAGATAACCTAGTAAGAGGAATGTAGTTTGATTTCTATTTTTTTTTTTTGCTTTGATAAGATGTATTATATAATTACCGCCTAATAGTTATATGAATTAAAAAATCCATGATTAATTTTAGTTGAAAAATAAATAAACATTATGTTTACTTTCTAAAAAATATACTTACGCCCTGATTAATTGCAAATATTGTTTAATGGTCATTCATTTATAATTATAAGAAATAAATTTTTGCACTTACAAACTAATAATTTAGAATTAGCAAATTTCGATTAAAGAAATGCTTATTCTTTGTGATTAATTTTATAGTTATAAATTATATACTTACGATCTGAAATTTTGAAAGTAAAATGAATTTATTGTTATACGATGGTTATAAACAAACATTAAAAGTACGATGATATAATACTTACTCCCTTTTACGCATAAATAATTAGGTTATTTGTAAACAAATTTTCGATAGATTGAGCCATACGGTAAAAGTTATACTCACGGTCTGGTAATTAGTCATATATAACATATTAATTTCTAATACCAAATGTTTAATGAAAATAAAATACAAAACTTATAATTCACCGTCTTTAATACGCAAATGTATAATCAATATAGATAATTAATAGTAAATGAAAAAAAAAGTACATCTTATAACCACTTTCTTTTAATGAGTAAAATGCACAGGTTTAGTTATATGCAATTATTTCAAGCATTAATTCGTACTTACTGCCTAATAAATTTTGAGAAAAAACAAATCAACATGTATTTGCTCAGATATTAAAACGCGAAACAACAAGTAGTAAATAAAATGACCAATATATTTACAAACTTGTAATTAAGATGACACTAATTATTTTATAATTAATTTCAATATCTAAATGCCACAAGCAAATCAATTAGATACCTACCGCCTGGCAATTTTAATGAACAATTTAAACTTGATACTCACAGTTCGGGTAATAAAACGTGCTTAAATTCTATTGGTGCATTATTTTTGATAAACTTTACAGTATATACTTACGTACTGAAATAGATCAAAATATATTATGTTATGATGTTAGAAGTTTTATTGCACATAAATAACCTTAGTATTTTAATTTAATAAACCTAGCATCTATCTAATAATCTGACATAAACTGGTTAAAACAATATGCCATAAATAAATTTATACTCACTGCCTAATCATTGACGCAAATATATTTAATGATACAGTATTGGTAGATATTTATCATAAACAAATACTATACTCACTCCCTGTTAATTGAAGTATTAATAATTAATATTTATATACATTTAATAAAATATGCGAATAAGTCTTTACTCACTCTCTATTATTCAACATGAAAATCAATTAGCAATTGGTATTTGCAAATGTTCTTATCGATAGCCAAATGAATTTCATAATTACAATCTATAATAAAAGAAAATAAATTAAGAATTTGATAGTTATATGATACAATACTTAAATGAGCTTCAGACTTACTTCCTGTTATTTCAAAAAAGAATCAATTAATACAATACTCAAATATTCTTATATAATGATAATAAATTTTCTACTCACTCACTGTTAATTGAATGGAAATAATTATTATAACATTCTTTATTTAATTTAAAGAATTTCATACTTGCCGACTATAATTCAACAAAGTAAATTAGCAATTAAATTGACATAATTTTAAATGATGATTAAATAAATAACTATATACTTACAGCCTAATAATTCATCACAAAATAAACTTATTATTTATTAAATACTTATTTTAATATCGATTTATACTTACCGACTAATAATTTAATGCGAGGAAAAGAAAAAAATTAATTAAAAATAAAATTTATAAAAATATAATGTAATATTTAAGTAAATATATACCTTCTGTTAATTATTATAGAAATTATTTGCATTTGTTAATGTTAAATCCTTCTACTTTTATTTAAACTTCATACTTACAGTCTAATATTAAAAAATTTATTAAAATTAAAATTTATTATAATACTTAAAAAATAACGTTTGAATATTTCTATACTTACTCACTGTTAATTTGAATACAAATAATTTAAAAAATAAATAACATATCGAAAAAAAAAACTTTTTTAAAAAAATTTATACTTACTCTCTAATATTTTAACATGCAAATAATAAAAATTAGTATATTAAACTTTTAATCAAATGATTTACAATTTATACTTACGTCCTATTATTTTTTTATCAAAAAACAAATCAAATTATTTCGAAATATATCAAGATACTCAAATGTATTTAAAAAATTTGACTTACTCCCTGTATTTTAATATAAAAATAAATCAATCAAAATCAACATAAATTCGGGAAATAATAATATGAATTTATACTTGCCATCTAATAAATTAATACGAAACAATTTATTATTTAATAATAATTGCAGATACTTCGATGAGTATTATACTTACTTTCTATAGTATTAACAAAAATACGTTATCAATAACATTTTGCATATATTATTAATATTTTAATTTAAATAATATTTTTGCTTGCTTCCTGTTAATTGATAAATAATTAATATCCGTAATTCTCTAATTTTGGAATTTTTAATACTCATGTCACATTAAATTAATGCAAAATAATTTAATAATATATATATATAATTATGACAATTAAATTAATTATACTTACATTCTAACGGATTAACATAAATGCTCAACAATTTGACAATTCGTAAAGTAACATATAAAGTATATACTTACATTCTATCAATACAAAAATAAGTATTTAATGACATTTTAAAAACTAAGAACATAATATAAATTTACACTCACGCCCTGTTAATAAAAAACAAATCAATTATCAAACAAAAACATAATGCTACAACATAGTATTTACATATTTACTTACAGCCTGATAATTTGACACGAAAATTAATTTTAAATATAATGTGATATTGATGCAATATAATTAACTTTATACTCACACTCTTATAATAATGAATAAATTATTAATATAATAATTATATGCAGACTCAATTGTAATAGTTTTATAGGAGTTAATCATACTCTCTATTGATTCAATACAATAAATCCTTTAATACTATTTTTAACAAAAATATATTTTAAATAGGCAATATACTTACGATCTAATAATTGTTGGAAATGATTAATAATGTGATAATTCGAAGATACTTAGACACATATTTTTAAAAAATTATACTTACAATCTAAATAATAATTTGATGATTTAATAATATAGAAACCTTTTTTTACTAAAAAGCAAACTATACATACCCCCTGTTAATTTAACACAATAATTGAGAGTTAAATATTATTCATGTTTATTATTATAATTAAGCAAACATTATACTTACGCACTGTTAATTTAACACAAAGAAATAAAATTTAAATATTATTTATATTAATAACTAATTAACAAACTTTTACTTACGTACTATTAATTTAACATAAAATAATTGAGAATTAAATATTATTTATATTATTATTGAAATTAAGCAAACTTTATACTTACAAACTGTTGATTTAACAAAAAATAATTAAGAGTTAAATATAACCCGTATTAATATTAGAATCAAGCAAACTTTATATTTACTTCCTGTTAATTAAAGAAAAATAATTGAAAGTTAAATATAACTCGTATTAATATTATAATCAAGTAAACTTTATACTTACTTCCTGTTAATTTCACACATAATAATCAATTGCTAAATATTATTCATATTAATTGTTATATCAAGAAAACTTTATACTTACCAGCTGTTAATTTAACACAAAATAATTAAGAGTTAAATATAACTCGTATTAATATTATAATTAAGCAAACCCTATACTTACGCCCTGTTAATTAACACAAATCAATTAAGAGTTAAATAGAATTCGTATTAATATTATAATAAAGCAAACATTATACTTACAATCTGTTAATTTCACACAAAAATAATAAAGTTAAATATAACTCGTATTAATATTATAATCAAGCAAACTTTATACTTACAAACTGTCAATTTCACACAAAACAATTGATTATTTATATTATTACTATAACTAAGCAAACCTTATACTTACGCCCTGCAAATTTAGCACAAAAATATTAAGAGTTAAATATTATTTAATTAATATAATAATTAAGCAAATTTTATACTTACTCCCTGTTAATTTAACACAAAAATAATTAAGAGTTAAGTATTGTTTGTAGTTTATATTGATCTATCACTATAAATAGGAAAGCTTTATACTTACTCCCTGTTAATTTAAAACAAAAATAATTAAGAGTTAAAGAATTGCTTATGCTAATTTATTACAATAAATAGAAAATTTTATAATTACCCCCTGTTAATTTGACATAAAACAATTGAGATTTAAATATTATTTTATTAAAATAAAAATCAAGCAAACTTTATACTTACGCCCTGTTAATTTAACACAAAATAATTAAGAGTTAAATATAACTCATATTAATATTATAATTAAGTAAACTTATACTTACGCCCTGTTAATTAAACAAAATAATTAAGAGTCAATTATAACTCGTATTAATATTATAATCAAACAAACTTTATACTTACAAACTGTTAATTTAACAAAAAATAATTATGAGTTAAATATAACTTATATTAATATTATAATCAAACAAACTTTATACTTACAAACTGTTAATTTAACAAAAAATAATTGAGTTAAATATAACTCGTATTAATATTACAGTATAATCAAAAAAACTTTATACTTACAAACTGTCAATTTCACACAAAATAATTGATTATTTATATTATTATTATAATTAAGCAAACCTTATACTTACGCCCTGCAAATTTAGCAAAAAATATTAAGAGTTAAATATTATTTAATTAATATAATAATTAAGCAAATTTTATACTTACTCCCTGTTAATTTAACATAAAAATTATTAAGAGATAGGTATTTATTATATTAATTTCTCACTATAAATAGGAAAACTTTATCCTTACTCGCTGTTAATTTAACACAAAAATAATTAAGAGTAAAGTATTGTTTATAGTTTATATTAATTTATCACTATAAATAGGAAAACTTTTATACTTACTCCCTGTTAATTTAAAACAAAAATAATTAAGAGTTAAAGTATTGCTTATGCCAATTTATTACAATAATAGAAAAACTTTATAATTACCCCCTGTTAATTTGACGTAAAATAATTAAGATTTAAATATTATTTATATTAATATAAAAATCAAGCAAACTTTATACTTACAAACTGTTAATTTAACACAAAATAATCAAGAGTTAAATATAACTCATTAATATTATAATCAAGTAAACTTTATACTTACGCCCTGTTAATTTAAAACAAAATAATTAAGAGTTAAATATAACTCGTATTAAAATTATAATCAAACTAACTTTATACTTACGCCCTGTTAATTTAACACAAAATAATTAAGAGTTAATTATAACTCATATTAATATTATAATTAAACAAACTTTATACTGTACTCACAAACTGTTAATTTAACAAAAAATAATTTAGAGTTAAATATAACTCGTATTAATTTTATAATCAAGAAAACTTTATACTTACAAACTGTTGATTTAACACAAATAATTAATAGTTAAATATAACTCGTATTAATATTATAATCAAGCAAACTTTATACTTACGCCCTGTTAATTTAACACAAAATAATTAAGAATTGAATATAATTCGTATTAATACTATAATCAAGCAAACTTTATACTTACTCACTGTTAATTTCACACAAAATAATCAATGGTTAAATATTATTCATATTAATTGTTATATCAAGAAAACTTTATACTTACCAGCTGTTAATTTGACACAAAATAATTAATAGTTAATATAGCTCGTATTAATATTATAATCAAGCAAACTTTATACTTACTCTCTGTTAATTTAACATAAAAATAATTACGAGTTAATTATTAATTTATCACTATAAATAGAAAAACTTTATACTTACTCCCTGTTAATTTAAACAAAAAATAATTAAGAGTCAAGTATTGTTTGTTCTAATTTATCACTATAAACATGGAAACTTTATAATTACCCCCTGTTAATTTGACATAAATAATTGAGTTTCAAATATTATGTATATTAATATAATAATCAAGCAACTTTATACTTACAAACTGTTAATTTAACACAAAATAACTTTAAGTTAAATATATCTCATTAATATTATAATCGAGTAAACTTTATACTTACACCCTGTTAATTTAATACAAAACATTAAGAGTTAAATATACTGTAACTCGTATTAATATTATAATCAAGCAAACTTTATACTTACGCCCTGTTAATTTAACACAAAATAATTAAGCGTTCAATATAACTCGTATTAATATTACAATCAAGCAAACTTTATACTTACCAGCTGTGAATTTAACACAATATAATTAAGAGCTAAATATAACTCGTATTAATATTATAAGCAACTTTATACTTACTACCTGTTAATTTAACAAAAATAATTGAGAGTTAAATATTATTTTATTATTATAATAATTAAGCAAACTTAATACTTACTCCCTGTAATTCAACACAAAATAATTAAAAGATAAGTATTGTTTATAGTTTATATTATTTTATCACTAAAAATATGAGAACTTTATACTTACTCCCTGTTAATTAGACATAAATAATTGAGAGTTAAATATTATTCGTATTAATATAATAATTAAGCAAACCTTATACTTACTTCCTAGTTAATTTGTCACAAAATAATTAAAAGTTAAATATAAATCGTATTAATATTATAATAAATCAAACTTTTACTTACGTACTATTAATTTAACATAAAATAATTGAGAGTTAAATATTATTTATATTATTATTGAAGTTAAGCAAACTCTATGCTTACAAACTGTTAATTTAACACATATTAATTAAGAGTTAAATATAACTCGTATTAATATTATAATCAAGCAAACTTTATACTTACAAACTGTTAATTTAACACAAAATAATTGAGTTAAATATAAGTTATATTAATATTATAATCAAGTAAACTTTGTATTTACGCCCTGTTAATTTAACATAAAATAATTAAGAGTTAAAATATAACTCATTAATATTATAATCAAGAAAACCTTATATTTACTTCCTGTTAATTTCACACAAAATAATCAATAAAAATATTATGCATATTAATTGTTATATCAAGAAAACTTTATACTTACAAGCTGTTAATTAAACACAAAATAATTAAGAGTTAAATATAACTCATAATAATATTATAATCAAGTAAACTTTATACTTACTGCCTGTTAATTTCACACAAAGCAATTAAGAGTTAAATATAACTCGTATTAATATTATAATCAAGTAAACTTTATACTTACCAGCTGTTAATTTAACAAAAAATAATTAAGAGATAAATATAACTGTTATTAATATTACAATCAAGCAAACTTTATACTTACAAGCTGTTAATTTAACATAAAATAATTATGAGCTAATATGACTCGTATTAATATTATAATCAAGCAAACTTTATATTTACGCCCTGTTGATTTAACACAAAATAATTACGAGTTAAATATAACTCGTATTAATATTAAAATAAAGCAAACTTTATACTTTCCAGCTGTTAATTTAACACAAAAATAATTAAATGTTAAATATAAATCGTATTAATATTATAATCAAGCAAACTTTATACTTACGCCCTGTTAATTTTAACACAAAGTAATCAAGAGTTAAGTATTGTTTATCTTAATTTATTACTATAAATAAGAAAGCTCTATACTTACTCCCTGTTAATTTAACACAAAAATAATTAAGAGTTAAGTATTATTTGTATTAATTTATCACAATAAATAAAAAAAACTTTATACTTACTCCCTGTTAATTTGACGTAAAATAATTGAGAGTTGAGTATTATTTATATTAATATTATAATTAAGCAAACTTTATACTTACATCTTATTAATTTAATACAAAATAATTTATAGTTAAATATAACTCATATTAATATTATAATCAAGCAAAGTTTATACTTGCCATCTGTTAATTTAACACAAAATAATTAAGAGTTAAATATAACTCGTATTAATATTATAAGCAAACTTTATACTTACTGCCTGTTAATTTAACACAATATAATTGAGTGTTAAATATTATTTTATTATTATGATAATTAAGCAAACTTTATACTTACCCCCTATTAATTTCACATAAAATAATTAAGAGTTAAATATAACTCATATTAATATTATAATTAAGCAAACTTTATACTTACAAACTGTTAATTTGATACAAAACAATTAAGAGTTAAATATAACTCGTATTAATATTATAATCACGCAAACTTTATACTTACCCCCTGTTAATTTAACACAAAATAATTAAGAGTTAAATATAAATCGGATTAATATTATAATCAAGCAAACCTTGTACTTACAAACTGTTAATTTAACGTAAAACAATTAAGAGTTAAATATAAAACGTATTAATATTATAATCAAGTAAACCATGTACTTACAAACTGTTAATTTAACACAAAATAATTAAGGGTTAAATTTAACTCGTATTAATATTATTATCAAGCAAATCTTGTACTTACAAACTGTTAATTTAACAAATAATTAAGAGTTAAATATAACTCGTATTAATATTATAATCAGCAAACTTTATACTTACTCACTGTTGAATTTACATAACATAATTGAGAGTTAAATATTATTTATATTAATATAATAAGCTAGTAAACTTTTTACTTACTTCCTGTTAATTTAATACAAAATAATTAAGAGTTAAATATAACTTGTATTAATATTATAATCAAGCAAACTTTATACTTACGCCCTGTTAATTTAACAAAAATAATCAAGAGTTAAATATAACTCGTATTAATATTACAATCAAGCAAATTTTATACTTACAAACTGTTAATTTACAAAAATAATTAAGAGTTAAATATAACTCGTATTATTATCATAATAAAGCAAACTTTATACTTACTCACTGTTAATTTTACATAACATAATTGAGAATTAAATATAATTTATATAAATATAATAAGCAAGTAAACTTATACTTCCTGTTAATATAATACAAAATAATTAAGAATAAATATAACTCGTTTTAATATTATAATCAAGTAATCTTTATACTTGCTTCCTGTTAATTTACACAAAATAATTAAGAGTTAAATATAACTCGTATTAATATTATAATCAAGCAAACTTTATACTTACAAACTGTTAATTTACACAAATAATTAAGTTAAATATAACTCGTATTAATATTATAATCAAGCAAACTTTATACTTACAAACTGTTAATTTAACACATAATAATTAAGAGTTAAATAAAACTTGTATTAATATTATAATCAAGCAAACTTTATACTTACGCCCTGTTAATTTAATATAAAATAATTAAGAATTAAATATAACTCGTATTAATATTATAATCAAGTAAACTTTATTCATACCCCCTGTTAATTTAACACAAATAATTAAGAATTAAACACAGTATAACTCGTATTAATATTATAATCTAACAAACTTTTTACTTACGCACTGTTAATTTAACACAAAAATAATTAAAAGTATTGCTTATATTAATTTATCACTATAAATAGGAAAACTTTATACTTACTTCCTGTTAATTTAAAACAAAATAATTAAGAATTAAATATAACTCGTATTAATATTATAATCAAGCAAACTTTTACTTACCAACTGTTAATTTCACACAAAATAATTAATAGTTAAATATTATTCATATTAATTGTTATATCATGCAAATTTTATACTTACAAACTGTTAATTTAACACAAAATAATTATAGTAAATATATCTCATATTAATATTATAACCAAGCAAAGTTTATATTTACAGACTTTTAATTTAACATAAAATAATCGGGAGTTAAATATTATTTATATTATCATTATAATTAAGCAAACCTTATACTTACTTCCTGTTAATTTAACACAAAATAATTTATAGTTAAATATAACTCGTATTAATTTTATAATCAAGTAAACTTTATACTTCCTATTGATTTCACAAAATAATAAATAATTTAATATTATTTATTGATATAATAATTAGGCAAACCTTATATACTTACGGCCTATTAATTTCACACAAAATAATTAATAGTTAAATATTATCAATATTAATTGTTATATCAAGCAAACTTTATACTTACGAACTGTTAATTTAACACAAATAATTAAGAGTTAAATATAACTCGTATTATTATTATAATCAATAAACTTTATACTTACTAACTGTTGATTTAACATAAAATAATCGAGAGTTAAATATAACTCGTATTATTATTATATCAAGCAAACTTTATACTTACTCCCTGTTAATTTAACACAAAATAATTAAGAGTTAAATATAACCCGTATTAATATTATAATCAAGCAAACTTTATACTTACAAGCTGTTAATTTAACACAAAATAATTAAGAGTTAAATATAACTCGTATTAATATCTTAATCAAGCAAACTTTATACTTACTGCCTGTTAATTTAACACAAAATAATTAAGAGTCAAATATAACTCGTATTAATATTAAAATAAAGCAAACTTTAAACTTACTGCCTGTTAATTTAATAAAAATAACTACTAGTTAATATAACTCGTATTAATATAACTCGTATTAATATTATAATCAAGCAAATTTTTTACTTACGCCCTGTTAATTTGACACAAAGAATTAAGAGTTAAATATAACTTGTATTAATATTATAATCAAGCAAACTTTATACTTACGCCCTGTTAATTTAACACAAAATAATTAAGAGTCAAATATAACTTGTATTAATATTATAATCAAGCAAACTTTATACTTACCAGCTGTTAATTTAACAAAAAATAATTAAGAGTTAAATATAACTGTTATTAATATTATAAACAAGCAAAGTTTATACTTACTTCCTGTTAATTTTACACAAAATAATTATGAACTAATATAACTCGTATTAATATTATAATCAAGTAAACTTTATATTTACACCCTGTTGATTTAACACAAAATAATTAAGAGTTAAATATAACTCGTATTAATATTAAAATCAAGCAAACTTTATACTTACGCCCTGTTAATTTAACACAAAATAATTAAGAATTAAATATAACCCGTATTAATATTATAATCAAGCAAACTTATACTTACGCCCTATTAATTTTACACAAAATAATCAATATTAAATATCATTCATATTAACTGTTATATCAAGTAAACTTTATACTTACAAACTGTTAATTTAACACAAAATAATGAGAATTAAATTTATTATTATTATTATTACAATCAAACAAACTTTATACTTACAAACTGTTAATTTAACACAAAATAATTAAAGAGTTAAATAATACTCGTATTAATATTATAATCAAGCAAACTTTATACTTACGCTCTGTTAATTAATACAAAAATAATTAAAAGTATTGTTTATATTAATTTATCACTATAATTAAGCAACCTTTATACTTACTTCCTGTTAATTTGACATAAATAATTAATAGTTAAATATTATTTTTATTATTTTTATAATTAAGCAACCTTTATTCTTACTCACTGTTAATTTAACACAAAATAATTAGGAGTTAAATATAACCCGTATTAATATTATAATCAAGCAAACTTTATACTTACGCCCTGTTAATTTTAAACAAAAATAATTAAGAGTTAAAGTATTGTTTATGTTAATTTATCACTATAAATAGGAAAACTTTATACTTACTTTCTGTAAATTTAACGCAAAAATAATTAAGTATTAAATATTGTTTATATTAATTTATAAATAGGAAAACTTTATACTTACGCCCTGCTAATTTGACATAAAATAATTGAGAGTTAAATATTATTTATATTTAATTATTATAATTAAGCAAACTTTCTACTTACGCACTGTTAATTTAACACAAAAATTATTAAGAGTTAAGTATTGTTTATAATAATGAATTAGGCAAACTATATACTTACGTCCTTTTATTTTGTACAAGAATAAAACAATAGATTAATACTAAATATTATATAATTGTCATAATATTAAATTTCATGCTTACATTCTGTTGATTTATGCGTAAATACCGTTATTTTTTTGTAATATTATATATATATTAACCTAGTACTTACATCCTGTTAGATTTTTTTAATTTAAAGATTGTGAATTTTTTTAGCACAAAAACAAAGTAAAGTTTTGACATTTATTGTTAATAAGTCATCAATATATTACAAAAAAATTAATTAAAAATATTATGTAAACATTATACTTACAGGCTTATATTAAAAAAAAACCATATTAATATTATTATTTCAGAGACTTTAATATGAGATATAAATTAGAATTATAATTACTCCCTATTGATTTAACGCAAATAAAATTATATTGGTAATATTTTCTCATATAACATATTATTTCAATAGAATTCTGTACTTGCTTTCTTTTAAAGTAAAAAATTAAAATAAATAATAAATAATAAATACGCAAATTTATACGATTGCTGTATGTAATGTAATGATTTACACTCACTCCCTATTAATTTAACAGAAAAATCAGCATATTTGATATTCAAATAAAAAATTTTAAAAATTAAACTTTTGCTTACGTTCTATAAGTTCAAATAAAAATATAAAAAATCTAAATAATAGTTAAATAATTTAACATGATAATCAACAAACTTTATACCCACAGCCTGTTAATACAAAAACAATCAACAAATATTTTTAATAATTTAATACAATAATTAAGAAAATCTTACTCACAGGCTATTTTTTTATCATAAAATTAATTAATATTCTAAATAATCTTGATATTCAACATAGACTTTATACTTACCATCTGTTAACATTAAGCGATATCAACCATTTAATATTAATACGACAATCGATAAAATTTATCGTACCTCCTAATAATTACCACAAATAATTACAATTAGATAACCATTATAAAATTATAAAATTCAAATAAAGCTACGCTTACCATCTATCAATATAACATAAAGTGATTAATAATTTAATCGTTGTAAATAATTTTATAAGATAACTTATACTCACGGTCTGATAATTAACACGAATATTATGAATATTATTTTTAATAATACAATATAATAAATAAACTTTATGTTCACCTTCTGTTGATTTGTGAAGATATTATAAAGATATTTATAGTAAATTATTAATATTGTTTTTGTAAGTATTTGAATATAATAAAAACTTTATACTTACGGACTATATATATAAAACGAAATTAACTAAAAGTTTATTCTCCATAAAAATTGTACTAATTAAATAAACATACATCATACTATCGATATGGTACAAAAAAATATTAGTATAAATGACTTAATTTTTGATATCAACTTAACTTTATACTTACACTCTAGCAATTTAACACAAAAACAGCATTGCAATTAATGTAAGTATATTGGTTAAATTTGATATAATATAATTTTTATTGCTTACGCTCTATTAATTTAATGTAAAATATATTAATAATTTGCAAAATTTAGCAAAATGATTAACCTCTTTATACTAACATTCTGTCGAAGAAAACAAATTAATTTGATAGTTT